>JARBWK010000017.1:21734227-21821727 GCA_030556195.1 Anolis apletophallus | reverse complement strand
ACAGATGACCATCCAGCCATAGATATGATATCTATCTATCTATCTATCTAATGCATATATCATAGAATCCTACAATTAGAAGGGACCCCCAAAGGCCATGTAATCCACCCCCATCTGCTTTTCAGGCAAAGCACAATCTGATCCCTCCCAACAGAGGGCCATTCAGCCATAGATATGACATAGAGATACTTTATATCTATATATATATATATATATATATATATATATATATATATGTGTGTGTGTGTGTGTGTGTATTAGAATCCTACAATAGAATCATATTATTATCTATTATTATCTATTATTATTGTTATTATTATTATTATCAATACTCCGCCAATGGAGATGACCCTCCGTCCTGTTTCTCTTGGCTTGGGATCAAATGCTCAGCCACCGCAATCTCAGAGGAATGTTCCACAATCCAGCCCCAAAGGCCTCTGGGATCATCCCACGCTTTTGAGCACAAACACGCACACAACGGTAGCGTTCCCTTCATTATCCTCGCATTAGGGCCCCCGAAAACAACCTGGTTACACCGAAACCAATGGATGTGGTTTGGCATCCCTCGAACTTCAAATTCCAGAATTCGGCCGCCTGGAAGGAACCCGCTAGAGGTCATCTAGTCCAACCCCTTGCCGCGTAGGAATGCAGAATCGTTGTGGTTGTTGTTGTTGTTATTTTGTTGTATGCCTCTTATTCTCTCACAGAATGTAATATATCTATCATATAATATAAATTTATAATATACTAGCTTGGCGGTGCCCGGGTTATTTGAGGAAGGCATTGTGTGCCAAGGTTGGTTCCTATTAGATGTTTATGTGGCTTGCAGTGGCCTCAGGAACTTAGTGAAGGTACTGCGAGTCCCATTGGCCATGGTCCGTCCCCCTCCAAACAGCACCAGGGTGTTGAGTGGGTCAAGGGGGCTCTGTGTGCTAATTTTGGTCTGTAGTGGTCATTGGGTGAGGGTCGCGTTGTGAAGTGGGCCATTGGGCCCTTGTGTGCCAAGTTTGGTCCTGATCCGTCACTGCTGTGGGCCGCAGTGTCTGACTGCCCGAGGCCTTTCCCTTTCCCTCTGAGTCACCTTAGAATGTTGGAATGTGGATGGCCAATCGGAGTCCTTTATGCAAATAATCCCATAGTGGCAGCCTATCGAAACGCTGTCACATATTCCTTGGCACCTCCGCACCTCCCAGAAAATGAACATTCCATTTCCAACGGAAAAAAACCTGTCTTTTGGCTAACTCAAGCATTCAGTTGCATTCTGTTTTGCTGGCCAATCAGAGTCCATTATGCAAATAGTGGCTCAGTGGCAACCAATGCCCTCTGTCTGGTGCCTTAGAGTGTTGGAGTTCTGAGGATGGCCAATCAGTCCTGTATGCAAATAATTTGGTGCCTTAGAGTGTCGGAGTTCTGAGGCTGGCTAATCAGTGTCCTTTTTGAAAATAATCCCACAGTGGCAACCAATCGAAACGCTGGCGCATATTCCTCTCTCCACACCACTGCACCTCCACACCGCAGATGGACAGTGAAGCAACAGCTCCCCTGGTGGCCAGAAAAGTTGGAATGTTAAATAGACTCTGACTATCTGTCTATATGTGTTGGGTGTCTATGACATTGAATGTTTGCCATGTATGTGTACATTGTAATCCGCCCTGAGTCCCCTGCGGGGTGAGAAGTGTGGGATATAAATACTATAAATAAATAAATAATGCCATAATACGAATACTAACAATAATATAATGAAAATAATAATATAAATAATAATAATGTGTTAGGCAATAATAATAATATTACTATTAAAATGAATAATAATAATAATGAAAATAATACTATAAATAATAATGTGTTTGGCAATAATAATAATATTAATATTAAAATGAATAATAATAATGAAAATAATACTATAAATAGTAATGTGTTAGGCAATAATAATAATATTAATATTAAAATGAATAATAATAATAATTAAAATAATGCTATAAATAATAATAATGATGTGTTAGGCAATAATAATAATAATATTAAAATGAATAATAATAATGAAAATAATACTATAAATAATAATGATGTGTTAGGCAATAATAATAATATTAATATTAAAATGAATAATAATAATAATGAAAATAATACTATAAATAATAATGTGTTAGGCAATAATAATAATATTAATATTAAAATGAATAATAATAATAATAATAAAATAATGCTATAAATAATAATAATGATGTGTTAGGCAATAATAATAATGAAAATAATACTATAAATAATAATAATGATGTGTTAGGCAATAATAATATTAATATTAAAATGAATAATAATAATGAAAAAAATATAAATAATAATGTGTTAGGCAATAATAATAATAATATTAAAATGAATAATAATAAAATGAAAATAATACTATAAATAATAATAATTGTGTGTTAGGCAATAATAATAATAATAATAATGAAAATAATTGTTTTAGGCCATCATAATAACAACAGTAATAATAGTAATAATAATGAAAATAAATGTGCTAGGAAATAATGATAATAATGTAATAATAATAATATTGTAGTAGTAATGAAAATTAATGTAATTAGTGTATCTCTTTCTCTTTTTTATGTAGGATATAAAAATTGTGCTCCCGAGTACAATTAATGGGGGTCTAAAATATAAATTAAAGTGTTCCAACGCCGGAAGGACTTTCAGGAAATTTGGGAGCCCTTTCTGGAAAGGAAGTAGGGCTAAAGATAGGCAGCCGGGTCGAAAATATCTCTTCCTTTTGACCTAGTTTGCACTTTTGGGAACCAACGCGGAAAACAGGAAACGATGGCATTCGGACACTGCTCGGGGTTCTGCCATAAAGATGTCAATATTTCAGAAGCTGTGAAAGATTGACGTTCGGACAATTTGCAAAATTTGTATTTCTTTTTGAATTTTTTTTTTTTGCAAAATCAAGCGATGACATTTGCTGGGACGTTCTTGATTACTCTCTCTCTCTCTCTCTCTCTATATATATATATCTTATGATATAATAATATAATCTATATCTCTATATCTGGCTATATATATCGGTATATATAATAAAAAGAATGTTTGTATGTATGTATGTATGCGTGTGTGTGTATGTATGTATGTATGTATGTATGTGGCAGCGTTCTGATTGGCTACCGGCCTCTACATTCTGACAACATGATTGGTTGCCAGTGAGGGAGTATTTGCATAACGTCTCTATTGGCCAGCCAACACGAACATTCCGACCCTCTAAAGTGGCAGAGGGGGATAAGGCCAAGGCCTGAGGCAGTCGCCAACATGAACGTTCCGAAGCTCTAAAGTGGCAGAGGGGGTAAGGCAAAGGCCTGAGGCAGTTGCCAACATGAACATTCTGACGCTCTAAAGTGGCAGAGGGGGTAAGGAAAAGGCCTGAGGCAGTCGCCAACATGAACATTCCGAAGCTCTAAAGTGGCAGAGGGGGTAAGGAAAAGGCCTGAGGCAGTCGCCAACACGAACATTCTGATGCTCTAAAGTGGCAGAGGGGGTAAGGAAAAGGCCTGAGGCAGTCGCCAACATGAACATTCCGAAGCTCTAAAGTGGCAGAGGGGGTAAGGAAAAGGCCTGAGGCAGTCGCCAACATGAACATTCCGAAGCTCTAAAGTGGCAGAGGGGGTAAGGAAAAGGCCTGAGGCAGTCGCCAACATGAACATTCCGACGCTCTAAAGTGGCAGAGGGGTCCGGGGAAAAGGCCTGAGGCAGTCGCCAACACAAACATTCCGACGCTCTAAAGTGGCAGAGGGGGTAAGGAAAAGGCCTGAGGCAGTCGCCAACATGAACATTCCGACCCTCTAAACTGGCAGAGGGGGGTCAGGGAAAGGCCTGAGGCAGTCGCCAACACGAACATTCGACCCTCTAAACTGGCAGAGGGGGGTAAGGGAAAGGCCTGAGGCAGTCGCCAACACGAACATTCGAGCTCTAAAGTGGCAGAGGGGGTAAGGAAATGGCCTGAGGCAGTCGCCAACTTGAACATTCCGAAGCTCTAAAGTGGCAGAGGGGTAAGGAAAAGGCCTGAGGCAGTCGCCAACATGAACATTCCGAAGCTCTAAAGTGGCAGAGGGGGTAAGGAAAAGGCCTGAGGCAGTCGCCAACATGAACATTCCGAAGCTCTAAAGTGGCAGAGGGGGTAAGGAAAGGCCTGGCCTGCCAGGAACATTCGCCTAAAGTGGCAGGCCTGAACAGTCGCCAACATGAACATTCCGAAGCTCTAAAGTGGCAGAGGGGGTAAGGAAAAGGCCTGAGGCAGTCGCCAACATGAACATTCCGAAGCTCTAAAGTGGCAGAGGGGGTAAGGAAAAGGCCTGAGGCAGTCGCCAACATGAACATTCCGAAGCTCTAAAGTGGCAGAGGGGTAAGGAAAAGGCCTGAGGCAGTCGCCAACACAAACATTCGCCTAAAGTGGCAGGGGGTAAGGAAAAGGCCTGACAGTCGCCAACACGAACATTCCGCCGCTCTAAAGTGGCAGAGGGGGTAAGGAAAAGGCCTGAGGCAGTCGCCAACATGAACATTCCGAAGCTCTAAAGTGGCAGAGGAAGGTAAGGAAAAGGCCTGAGGCAGTCGCCAACATGAACATTCCAAAGCTCTAAAGTGGCAGAGGGGGTAAGGAAAAGGCCTGAGGCAGTCGCCAACATGAACATTCCGAAGCTCTAAAGTGGCAGAGGGGGTAAGGAAAAGGCCTGAGGCAGTCGCCAACATGAACATTCCGAAGCTCTAAAGTGGCAGAGGGGGTAAGGAAAAGGCCTGAGGCAGTCGCCAACATGAACATTCCGAAGCTCTAAAGTGGCAGAGGGGGTAAGGAAAAGGCCTGAGGCAGTCGCCAACATGAACATTCCGAAGCTCTAAAGTGGCAGAGGGGGGTAAGGAAAAGGCCTGAGGCAGTCGCCAACATGAACATTCCGAAGCTCTAAAGTGGCAGAGGGGGTAAGGAAAAGGCCTGAGGCAGCCGCCAACACGAGCATTCAGATGCTCTAAAGTGGCAGAGGGGGTCAGGGAAAGGCATGAGGCAGTCAGACATGGTGGGAGTTTCAGACCAAAACACTTTGCGACCCCTTTGCTACCCCAAACAATGAGACAACAAGACCAAACTTGGCACACAGAACCCTCAAGACCCACTCTACATCCTGGTGCAGTTTGAGGGAGGATGGACCATGGATGACGGGACTTGCAGTACTTTAACTCTCTTGCTTAGAGCACTCTGGCCCACACCATAGAAGGATCAGGACCACACTTGGCACACAGATGCCCACTGGCCCACTTTACAACCTGGTGCAGTGTAGGGCAGGATGGGCCACAAATGATGGGATTTGCAGTACCTTCACCCCATTCATTTCCCACAGAACATTGAAGCCCCTACAAATCACAGACCAGGCCCAAAATTGGCACACAGAGTACCCATGACCCACTCTACATCCTGGTGCAGTTTTGAGTGGGATGGACCACGGATGATGGGAGTTGAAGTACCTTCACTCACTTTCTGAGACCACTGCCACCCTAATCCAATGACTGATCTAGACCACACTTGGCACACAGAACCCCCATGACCCACTCTACATCCTGGTGCAGCTTGGAGGAGGGCAGACCATGCATGATGGGACTTGAAGTACCTTCACTCACTTCCCAAAACTGCTGCAAACCTAATCTAATGACTGATCAAGACCAAGCTTGCCACACAGAGCCCTCATGACCCCCTCATGACCCATTTGAAGGAGGATGGACCATGGATGATGGGACTTGAAGTACCTTCACTCACCTTCCGAGACCGCTGCGACCCTCATCCAATGAATGATCAAGACCAAACATGGCACACAGAGCCCACATGACCCAGTCTACATCCTGGTGCTGTTGGGAGAGGGATGGACCATGGCCGATGGTACTTGCAGTACCTTCACTAACTTCCTGAGACCACTGCAAGCTACGTAAACATCTCATAAGGACCACCCTTGGTACACAATGCCTTTCTCAAATAACCCGGGCAGGGCCGGGTCCCCAAGCTAGTATATCTCTATCTATATATATAAAGGAAGAGTCGTCATGGAAAGACCGTCCCAAACAGAGAAACCTTACAACGCAGAAACACCAAACTTGCCAACAGAAATAGGCCTCAAGCAAGGTATGTTTGTAGCAAAGAAACTTTCCCCCCCAAAACCTAAAAGGCCCCCAAAACAACGAGTAAAAAAAACACTACATTTCCCAGTATCCTCCGGGGCTGCCAACGACTCTCCCAGCCTCCACATTCTGACAACATGATTGGCTGCCAATAAGGGCGGATTTGCATAACTCCTGTACTGGCCAGCCAACATGAACATTCCGACCCATAATAAACTGTCAGAGGAGGATAAGGCAAAGGGCTGAGACTTTCTCGCATCTCCTAAATAGGGCACAGCAACGCGTGCCGGGTACAGCTAGTATATAATATAGTAATATATTGTACTAGCTGTGCCCTGCCATGTGTTGCTGTGGCCTATAGTAAGAATTTTCGAAGTAGAGGTAAATATCTGGATTATTATGAAAGAGAAATAGCCCTGCCCCCGACGTCCTTCTCCCCCGGCCGGTCAGAATCGGCCAGCGGGCCGCATCCGGCCTGCGGGCCATAAGATGCCCAGGTCTGCTCTAAACCATCTAGTCCGTGAGCTGCTTTTTGCCGATGATGCTGCCCTTGTTGCCCATTCAGAAGCAGCCGAGCAGTGCCTAATGTCCTGCTTTACAACAGCTGCAGAGCCGTTTGGGCTGGAAGTCAGCCTGAAGGAAAGGGAAGTCCTCTACCAGCCCGCACCACAGGAAGAACACAATCTTGGCATGCATACTAGGCCTGGTCGAACAAGGAAAAAAATGGTTCAAAACTCATTTCAGATCCAGGCCTAATGCATATCTGATATGCCCAAATTTGAATACCAAATTTGAAATTTGAATACCAAATTTGACATTTGAATACCAACTTTGAAATTTGAATACCAAATTTGAAATTTGAATACCAACTTTGAAATTTGAATACCAAATTTGAAATTTGAATACCAAATTTGAAATTTGAATACCAAATTTGAAATTCGAATACCACATTTGAAATTCGAATACCACATTTGAAATTCGAATACCACATTTGAAATTCGAATACCAAATTTGAAATTTGAATACCAGATTTGAAATTCGAATACCAGATTTGAAATTCGAGTACCAGATTTGAAATTCGAGTACCAGATTTGAAATTCAAATACCAGATTTGAAATTTGAATACCAAATTTGAAACTCAAATAACAAATTTGAAACTCGAATACCAAATTTGAAATTCGAATACCACATTTGAAATTCGAGATACCAAATTTGAAATTGAATACCAAATTTGAAATTCGAATACCAAATTTGAAATTCGAATACCAAATTTGAAAATTTGAATACCAAATTTGAAAATGTGAATACTGGTGGATATTGAGGGGAATTGGCCTGGACATTTTGGAGTTGTAGGTACTGGGATTTATAGTTCAGGTGCACTCAATGAGCACTCTGAACTCCACCAAAGATGGAATTGGAACAAACTTTGCACATAGAGCCCCCGTGACCAGAAAAAGATACTGGCAGTCTTTGGGGAGAATTCACCTTAATTTGAGAGAGTTGTAGTTCACCGACATACAGAGAGAACTGTGAACTCAAACGCTGATGGATCTGGACCAAACTTGGCACACAGACCTGATATGCCAAAATTTGATTACTGGAGGGGCTTGGGCGGAACTGGCCTTCTTTTCTGGGAGTTGTAGTTCACCTATAACCAGAGAAACTCTGACCTCCATCGATGATGGACTTGAACCAAACTTGGCACACAGAAACCTCCGTGACTAAGCCAACCTCCTGGAGGGGTTTGAGGGGACTGACCCACCATAGTGGGAGTTGTAGTTCACCCTAGAGCCAGAGAGCACACCGAACCCACCGATGATGCATCCAGAGCAAACTTGCTCAAGATAACAAACTTTAAGTACTGATAGAGTTTCTCGGGGTTAACCGGGCATGATGGGAGTTGTAGTTCACCCACAACATGCATTAAAATTTGACTTTTTCAAATAACCCAGGCAACACTGGGTAAGCTAGTATAATTTTAGATCACGTGGCGGGAAATGAGAAACGTTGTGCTATGGTTTTATTTATTTACTAGCTGTACCCGACAGGCGTTGCTGTGCCCTATTTAGGAGATGCGAGAAAGTCTGAGAATGTAAGGGTTGGAATTGTTGTTAGTTATGGTGTTGTTGGGGCCATGGCTGTGTCGTCGTGGGTTGTTCTGGTGGGATGTTGAAGTCCTGGGGAGTTGTCGGTGTGTGGTGTTGCTGGCGTTCTGCAGAGCTTGTGGATATACAATGTTTTTTGTCTTTCCGTCTGCTGTGTTGATGTAGAGGTTGATGCTTGTGCGGGTGGGGTACTTTGGAAGTGAGTGGAGGTACTTGAAATCCCATCATCCATGGTGTGCCCCTCCTCTAAACTGCAGTTGGATGGAATGTGGGTCATGGGGGCACTGTGTGCCAAGTTGGGTCTTTATCGGTCTTGGTTCTGGGCCACAGTGGTCTGTGGGGAATGAAGGGTTTGAAAGTACTACTAATTCATGGAACATCCCATCATCCATGGTCCACCCGCCTCCAAAGTCCCGTTGAATGTTGCGTGGGTCATAGGGAGTCTGTGTGACAAGGTAGGTTACTGTCAGTTCAGGCCATACACAATGTCCCATGAGCTGAGGCCTAGTCAGGAAAATCAAGTTAATGAAGCCTTACTGTCAATTCAGGCCATACACAATGTCCCATGAGCTGAGGCCTAGTCGGGAAAATCAAGTTAATGAAGCCTTACTGTCAATTCAGGCCATACACAATGTCCCATGAGCTGAGGCGTCAGTTAAATCTTGTTAATGAAGCCTTACTGTCAATTCAGGCCATACACAATGTCCCATGAAATCAAGTTAATGAAGCCTTACTGTCAATTCAGGCCATACACAATGTCCCATGAGCTGAGGCCTAGCCGGGAAAATCAAGTTAATGAAGCCTTACTGTCAATTCAGGCCATACATAATGTCCCATGAGCTGAGGCCTAGTCGGGAAAATCAAGTTAATGAAGCCTTACTGTCAATTCAGAGCTTAAACAGCATCCCATTAAGTGAGGCCTAGTCAGGGAAATCAAGTTAATGAAGCCTTACTGTCAATTTTGGGCGTGGTTTGTGATTGGTAGGGGTTTAAATTTTCTGTGGGAAGTGAATTGGGTGTTTGTGTTGGTGACTGCCTCAGGCCTTTGCCTTATCCTCCTCTGCCAGTTTAGAGGGTCTGAATGTTCATGTTGGCTGGCCAATAGAGGCGTTATGCAAATACTCCCCCATTGGTAACCAATCATGTTGTCAGAATGTAGAGGCCGGGAGATTCATTGGCAGCTGCGGAGGACGCTGGGAAATGTAGTTTTTTTGGTATCGTTGTTTTGGGGGCCTTCTACGTTTTGGTGGGGAAAGGTTTTTTTTGCTAAAAACCTTCCTTGCCTGAGGCCTATTTTTGTTGCCAAGTTTGGTGTCTCTGCCTTGTAAGGTTTCTCTGCCCAGGACGGTCGTTCCATGACGGGACCTCCTTTATATAATAGATTGCTAATGACGACCGGGATTTTTCTCTACTGCGTTTCCCCCCCTCAATGGTCGCAGGTCAGCTCGACCCTGGATCCGTCTTCCTTGATATGCAAATCCTTGCAAAGGAAACTGCCAACGTCATTAACATAATTAAACTTTCCTGCTTAATGACATTAACATAACGGCACTAAATACAGGCGCTGGGGGAAAGGACACCGACACAAATAGAAAGAGGATGGGGAGGATGTGAATCCAGCCTTGTTTTTAGACCAATCCCCGTTCCCATTCAATTAATAATCAAACTAAGTACGAGGACGGGTCAATAAGTCCATGACTTTTTGAATAAAACACAGATTTTGGATTTAAAAAATCATTTTATTATTTCAACGTCGTCTCCTTTGAGCTCTATACACTTTGTCCAACGTTTCTCCAATTTTTTTAATCCCTTCCGAAAAATAAGATTTGTCGAGGTCATCAAAATAGGTATTTGTTTGTGAGATGATTTCATCGTCGGAGTCAAATCTCTTTCCGCCGAGCCATTTCTTCAGGTTTGGAATCAAGAAATAGTCACTCGGGGCTAAATCCGGAGAATAGGGCGGATGAGGGAGCAATTCGTATCCCAATTCATGGATTTTTCCTTGGCCAAATGGGGTCGTTTCCCCCCCAAATCCTCATTAAATCGACCCAATAAGTTGGCATAATATTCGCCATTGATTGTTTTACCCTTTGGAAGGGAGTCAATGTGGATTATACCGCCTGCATCCCAAAAAACGGTCGCCATGATTTTATTGGCTGACAAACCCACCTTGGCCTTCTTTAGTGCCGATTCACCCTGAGAAACCTACTGTTTTGACTGCTGTTTGGTCTCTGGTGTGTTGTGGTGGATCCACGTTTTGTTTATGGTTACGAAACGGCGCAAAACCCGTCCATATTGTGGTTGAACAACGCCAAACACTCCCTCGAAATTGTCACATGATTGCGTTTGTGGTCGATTGTGAGCAAACGCGGCACCCATCTTGCAGAAAGCTTTCTCATACCCAAGTGATCATTTAAGATTGAAACCACTGAGCCATGTGGTAAAATTGAAACCACTGAGCCATGTGGTAAAATTGAAACCACTAAGCCATGTGGTAAAATTGAAACCACTGAGCCATGTGGTAAAATTGAAACCACTGAGCCATGTGGTAAAATTGAAACCACTAAGCCATGTGGTAAAATTGAAACGACTAAGCCATGTGGTAAACTTGAAACCATTGAGCCATGTGGTAAAATTGAAACCACAGCCTGAAACCACTAAGCCATGTGGTAAAATTGAAACCCAGCCTGAAACCACTGAGCCATGTGGTAAAATTGAAACCACTGAGCCATGTGGTAAAATTGAAACCACTGAGCCATGTGGTAAAATTGAAACCACTGAGCCATGTGGTAAAATTGAAACCACTGAGCCATGTGGTAAAATTGAAACCACTAAGCCATGTGGTAAAATTGAAACCACTGAGCCATGTGGTAAAATTGAAACCACTGAGCCATGTGGTAAAATTGAAACCACTAAGCCATGTGGTAAAATTGAAACCACTGAGCCATGTGGTGGTAAAATTGAAACCACTAAGCCATGTGGTAAAATTGAAACCACTGAGCCATGTGGTAAAATTGAAACCACAGCCATGTGGTAAAAATTGAAACCACTGAGCCATGTGGTAAAATTGAAACCACTGAGCCATGTGGTAAAATTGAAACCACTGAGCCATGTGGTAAAATTGTAAAACCACTAAGCCATGTAGTTCTGACCTGGCGAAGCCCTATCCCCAGACACGCTGTTGGTAGACATCCAGCTTTCCCCCTTCCACTCTGGTGCTGGTAAGCGCACGTTCTGTTCGTAATAAGACCGCCACCGTCAGGGAATTCTCTGCGAAGATCTCAAAGCGGACTTGTTTTGCATCACCGAAACCTGGCTCCAGGAGAGTGATTCCATCTGCCTCCAGGAAGTGGTCCCCCCTGACTACGTTGCCACGCACCAGAATAGGAACGAGGGACGGGGGGGGGGGTGGCAATACTCTCCCGAGATGGATTACACCTTAGAGCGATCCCTGCGCTTGTCACCTCGGGATTGAGAGTGTTGGTCTAGTGTGGGAGTCCCCGGAGAGCCTGGCGATCCTGCTGGTGTACCGTGCGCTAGCGCACCGGCGGAGAGCCTGGCGCGGCTGCTGGAGACTGTGTCGGAGTGGGCATTGAGGTTTCCCAGACTGATTGTCCTGGGCGACTTCAATGTCCACGCCGACGCAGCCTCCACTCCATCTGCAGCCGCGGACCTAATTTCGACCATGGCGACATTAGGCCTCTCCTGGTGTAACTCGGGACCCACACACTCGGCCGGACACACCCTCGATTTGGTGTTCAGCGCAGGGGTTCAAGTGGACCTAGCCTCCGTTATAGAGGTACCATGGTCGGACCACTGTGCTCTAAGTATCCGGGTTGAGCAACCGCCCCCCCATGCAAGGGCGCCGGCCAGATTTTCGTTCGCCCACAGAGACTTATGGAACCCGAAAGGTTCCGGAATGCGCTGAGGGATCTGGAGTCTACCAGCGTCTCAGTTGAGGAGCTAGCCCAGGATTGGAACACCTCACTGGCTAGAGCTCTCGAGACGAGATTGCTCCTAGGCGCCCTCTCCGACCCGGAATCATCGGTCCCCGTGGTATACAAGGGACCTTAGGGCTATGAAGCGGGAAAGGAGACGGCTAGAGCGCGAGTGGCGGAAGCTCCGTGACGGAGCCTCAATATCAGCTTATAAGCTTTTAGAGAGACTTATGAGCATGCTGTCAAGGCAGCCAAAAACGATTATTTCTCTGCCTTGATAGCGTCTGCAGGCTCACGCCCGGCTCAACTGTTTAAGGTGATTCGATCTCTGACGACGGTCCCTACCGTCCCAAAAAATAGTGATCAGGCCCTTACTGCGGGGCTTTCCAGAGCTTCTTTGCAGACAAGATACTGAGCCTCCGCCGGACCTCCCAGCCACAGTTGAGACAGTTAGAGAGCTAGAGACTCCGTGGCCCTCCGCCGGGCCCATCCTCGACCGGTTTCGGCCACTGGACGCAGATGCTGTTGATAAGATAGTGACTGCAGCCCGCCCTACCACCTGCTCCCTCGACCCGTGCCCCCTCCTGGCTTGTTCGATCTTGCCTGGAGGGGCTACGTGGGCCTCTGTTGAAAATCATTAACAGCTCCCTTGAGCAAGGAGTCTTTCCAGAGTGCTTGAAAGAGGCGGTGGTAGCTCCATTACTGAAGAAACCATCATTGGACCCCGCGGTTCCCTCCAACTACCGCCCAGTGTCGAATCTTCCGTACCTGGGCACGGTAGTTGAGAGGGCAGTAATGGAGCAGCTGCAGTCCTTCTTAGATGATGCAACATGGCTAGACCCTTCCAGTCCGGCTTCCGTTCGGGGCATGGGGACGGAGACGGTCCTGGTCTCCATCACAGACCAACTCCGCTGCCAGCTTGACCAGGCGGGTCTGCGCTGCTCGTGTTATTGGACCTCACGGCAGCGTTTGACACGGTCGACCACAATCTTTTGATCCACCGCCTGGCCATGGCTGGAGTGAGGGGACAGCCCTTAAATGGCTGGCCTCCTTCCTCCACCAGCGGTCTCAGCGTGTGAGGAGGGGCGGGGTGGTCTCTGAGGGTTCCCACTGATTTGTGGGGTTCCCCAGGGGGCCATCCTTTCCCCTCTGTTATTTAACATCTACATGCAGCCGCTTGCACAGCTGGTGCGGAGTTATGGGCTGACCTGTCACCAATATGCTGATGACACTCAGCTCATTCTGAGGATGGGGGCAGGCCGGAGTCCGTCCCCGATAATTTCAACATTGCCTTGAAGCCGTCACTGGATGGCTGCGAGCCAGTAGGTTGAGGTGAATCCAGCGAAGACGGAGATCTTGTGGCTGGGCCGCCCGGGTGGGGTAGGCACCCGGCTTCCGACCCTGGACGGTGCGGCGCTGCATCCAGCGCCGTCAGTGAAAAGCCTAGGCGTCCACCTGGACTCCCAGCTGACCATGGAGGCCCAGGTCTCCATGGTCAGCAAGGCGGCATTTTTCCATCTCCGCCAGGCGAGGAGGCTGGCTCCCTATCTATCCCGGAACGACCTAGCCACGGTGATCCAAGCCACGGTCATCTCGAGGCTAGATTACTGTAACGCACTCTACGTTGGCCTGCCTATGTCGTCGATCCGGAAGCTCAAGCTGGTGCAGAACACCGCCGCCCGGCTCCTGTCTGGGGCTCCAGCAGGATGCCGAATAACTCCAGTCTTCTTGGGATCTGCACTGGCTGCCTATTGAGCACCGGGTCGCCTTCAAAGTGCTGGTTCTTACCTTCAAGGCTATCCACGGCCTGGGGCCAGCGTATCTGAGGGACCGTCTCGCCCCATACTGCCCATCGAGATCACTTCGGTCTGAAGAGGCCAATTTACTGGTTGTACCATCTGCTAAGCTGGCTCGTTTAACATCCACCCGCCGGAGGGCGTTCTCTGTGATAGCTCCTACGCTATGGAACGCCTCCCGGTTGAGGCCAGAGAACCTAAGGGACCTACTCCTCTTCAGACGGGCCTGCAAAACCTACTTGTTTAGGCAGGCCTTTGGGGAGTAGGCCCTTGCATCTGCAATGGACCGATTTTTCGGCCACTGTTCATTGTTTACTGCTTTAATTGTTTTAACGTTTTAACTGTTTTAATTGTATTGCATGTTTTAATTGATGTATGTTCCCTGTGTTTTTATGCTGAACCTCTGGCACTGTGCCATTGGCCTTGTGAGCCGCCGCGAGCCCTCGGGAGTCGACGGTGCAAAAATCCAAATAAATAAATAAATAAATAAATAAAATTGAAACCACTGAGCCATGTGGTAAAATTGAAACCACTGAGCCATGTGGTAAAATTGAAACCACTAAGCCATGTGGTAAAATTGAAACCACTAAGCCATGTGGTAAAATTGAAACCACTGAGCCATGTGGTAAAATTGAAACCACTGAGCCATGTGGTAAAATTGAAACCACTGAGCCATGTGGTAAAATTGAAACCACTGAGCCATGTGGTAAAATTGAAACCACTGAGCCACGTGAGATGCCTATGGCTTCCACGATCTCTCGCACTTTCAATCTCTGATCGGCCAACACCATATCGGGATTTTTAAAAATTGTTTCAGGTGTAGAGACCTCAACTGGGCGTCCAGAACGTTCGGCATCTTCTGTGCTTGTACGGCCACAACGAAATTCAATAAACCACTTTTTTACCATTGAAATGGATGGTGCAGAGTCCCCATCATATTTATCAAGCTTAGCCTTGGTTTGAGTGATGGTTTTTTCCGCAAAAAATAATGCTTAATGAGCACCCAAAATTCACTTTTTCCCATTTTCTCCTCAAATCACGCTGTAGTCTGCTATCAATGGCTGTGAAACACAAACTAAAAGACGCAGCTTGTTCAAATTTTGACAGGCGTCAACTGACAGATGCCTTTTGACAGGAGCAGTGTTGCCCTTTCAGTTCAAAGGCGGGAAATTCAAAAAGTCACGGAGTTATTGACCCGCCCTCGTTTCCCAGGAATGTGTTTATTATCGTCGTCTACAAATAGTATGTCATCTATGTATATTAAATTCTTGCTGCTCCTCCCCACAGTTTTCATGCCGCCTTACTGTGTATCTCTTACTACTTCGTGTATGATATGTTCACCTAAATCGTAAGTCTCGCCCCAGGTCTAACGCGGAGGGAAGCACGTCCGCATCCAAACGATTCCTTTCCGAAAATGGCGGCGGCTTCGAAATGGCAAATTCACTTCCGGGTTGCTTACATTGCCTCGAAACCGCTTCAAAAGTAAATTTAATCCAAATTCATTCCGAATTTACGAGCATTCCGAAAAAACCTACTCAGGCCTAGTATTTATTCCTGCTGGGAAATATGGGAATGTTTCGGTGCATTGCATACGCCGTTAACAATGCCACCGATAGCAGAGTGTTTGTTTACTCCAGCTGGAAAGCGGGACGAACTGCAACGTAAAGTCACGGATGCGCAACCAAAACATGGGAACGTTTCGGGGCATTGCATACATCACGAACAAAACGCCACCCGTAGCAGACTGGTATTTATTCCACCTGGAAAGTGGGACGAATTGCAACGTAAAGTGTCGGATGCGCAACCAAAACACGGGAACGTTTCGGGGCATTGCATACATCATGAACAGAACGCCGCCCGTAACAGACTAGTATTTATTCCACCTGGAAAGGGGGATGAATTGCAACGTAAAGTGTCGGATGCGCAACCCAAAACACGGGAATGTTTTGGGGCATTGCATACGCCACGAACAGAACGCCACCCGTAGCAGACTGGTATTTATTCCACCTGGAAAGCGGGACGAATTGCAACGTAAAGTGTCGGATGCGCAACCAAAACACGGGTATATTTCGGGGCATTGCATACATCACGAACAGTACGCCGCCCGTAGCAGACTGGTATTTATTCCACCTGGAAAGCGGGACAAATTGCAACGTAAAGTGTCGGATGCGCAACCAAAACACGGGAACAGTTCGGAGCATTGCATACGCCACAAACAGAATGCCGCCCATAGCAGACTGGTATTTATTCCACCTGGAAAGCGGGACGAATTGCAACGTAAAGTGTCGGATGCGCAACCAAAACACGGGAACAGTTCGGGGCATTGCATACATCACGAACAAAACGCCACCCGTAGCAGACTGGTATTTATTCCACCTGGAAAGCGGGACGAATTGCAACGTAAAGTGTCGGATGCGCAACCAAAACACGGGAACGTTTCGGGGCATTGCATACATCACAAACAGAACGCCACCCGTAGCAGACTGGTATTTATTCCACCTGGAAAGCGGGACGAATTGCAACGTAAAGTGTCGGATGTGCAACCAAAACACAGGAACGTTTTGGGGAATTGCATACATCACAAACAGAATGCCGCCCGTAGCAGCCTAGTATTTATTCCACCTGGAAAGCGGGACGAATTGCAACGTAAAGTATCGGATGCGCAACCAAAACACGGGAACGTTTCGGGGCATTGCATACGCCACAAACAGAATGCCGCCCGTAGCAGCCTAGTATTTATTCCACCTGGAAAGCGGGACGAATTGCAACGTAAAGTATCGGATGCGCAACCAAAACACGGGAACGTTTCGGGGCATTGCATACGTCACGAACAGAACGCCGCCCGTAGCAGACTGGTATTTATTCCACCTGGAAAGCGGGACGAATTGCAACGTAAAGTGTCGGATGCGCAACCCAAAACACGGGAACGTTTCGGGGCATTGCATACGCCACGAACAGAACGCCACCCGTAGCAGACTGGTATTTATTCCACCTGGAAAGCAGGACGAATTGCAACGTAAAGTGTCGGATGCGCAACCCAAAACACGGGAACGTTTCGGGGCATTGCATACGTCAAAAACAGAACGCCACCCGTAGCAGACTGGTATTTATTCCACCTGGAAAGCGGGACGAATTGCAACGTAAAGTGTCGGATGCGCAACCAAAACAAGGGAACGTTTCGGGGCATTGCATACGTCACGAACAGAACGTTCATATTTATCCCGCAACCGAGGGAGATGCTTTCTACGCCACGTTGTCCAGAAATACGTTGCTGTCTCTGCTCTTCATTATAACCAGATGCAGCATCCTACTTCCTTGCAGCCAGTGAATATATATCTCTGAGAACATCTTCATCGCTGTCTCTCGGCATGCTTGGAATTCCTCCCTCCGGGTGAGAAAAGCAAACCATGTGTCCGCATAGAAAGCGTGCCAAGTTGGCTAGCCCCGCTCTCTCCCAGGACCCAGAGCATGGGAAAAGGTCCCACTTAGGAATGCAGCGCCTGGAATAGCTAGAATGGTGGACCCAGCATCCATCCGCTCCGCGTTTCAGTCCGAACTTTAAACCGGGAGTTTGTACATCACTATTTGAGCTCAAACACAGGGCGAATTCAACATCGCCAGGGCAACGTTGAAGGTGGTTTTCTGTGCAGAATTTTCCGAATCCGACCATTTGCGAATTTTGCGCTGAACGAATCCTTAATTGTGAATTTTGCGCATTCTCATGCTTGTTTGCGCGATTGATCAGTTATGGACATTTAATGGGTTTTACTGTAAGCAGTCTTGAGTCCCGAGCTTTGATGAGAGTAGGCTTCTTAATTGATTGATTGAGAGCTCCAAATGCTCCGGTATTGATTGATTAATTAATTGATCAGTGGAGTGGGGGCATCGAATGGATTTAATGGATGCCAGTAGGTTGAGGGTGAATCCGGCGAAGACGGAGATCTTGTGGTCGGGCCGCTCGGGTAGTGTAGATGTCCAGCTTCCGACCCTGGACGGTGTGGCGCTATGCCCATCGCCTTCCGTTAGAGCCTGGGGTCCATCTGGACTCCCAGCTGACCATGGAGGCCCAGGTCTCGGTCAGCAATTGCTTTTTTCATCTGCGAGGCTCGGAGGCTGGCCCCTATATCTCCCGGAATGACCTGGCCACGGTGATCCAAGCTACGGTCATCTCAAGGCTGGATTACTTGCTTTACGTTGGCCTTCCTTTGTCGGGCGACCCGAAGCTCAAGTTGGTGCAGAACACTGCCGCCCGGCTCCTGTCTGGAACCCCAGCAGGCCGCCACATCACACCTGTTTTGCAGGATCTGCACTGGCTCCCAATCGATTGGGGATCTCCTTCAAGGTGTAGGTTCTTACCTTTAAGGCCTTGCATGGCCTGGGGCCAGCGAACTTGAGGGACCGACTCACCCCACACTGTTCCCCGAGATCACTACGCTCCGAGGATGCTAATTTGTTAGAGATACCCCTCTAATTTCTGAACTGTACCTGGGGTTTTGTATTTTGCTGTTGTAACTGTTTAATTGTCTTAGATGTTTTATCGCAGTGCTTGTGTGTAGTTGTACCTTCGGTTCCTGTGAGCCGCCGAGCCTCAGGGAGTCTCGGCATAGAAATTGATTAAATAAATAAATAAATAAACTGTAAGTGGTTTTGAGTCCCATGCTTAGGTTATAGACTCCATAATTGATTGATCGATTGATTGATCAATTGGGGACATCAAAGGAACCAGGCTCCATAATTGGTTGATCGATTGAATGGTGACACAAAAGGGACTAGGCTTCATAATTTATTGTTTGATCAGTTGGGGACACCAAAGGGACTAGGCTCCATAATTGATTGATCGATTGAATTGTGACACCAGAGGGACTAGGTTCCATAATTATGGACCGATGGATTGATTGGGGACACCAAAGGAACCAGGCTCCATAATTGATTGATTGATTGATCAATTGGGGACACCAAAGGGACCAGGTTCCATAATTAATTTATTGATCGATCGATCAATCAATCAATCAATCAATCAAGGACACCAAAGGGACCAGGCTCCATAATTGATTGATTGATTGATTTATCAATTAGGGACACCAAAGGGACCAGGCTCCATAATTGATTGATTGATTGATTTATCAATTAGGGACACCAAAGGGACCAGGCTCCATAATTGATTGATTGATTGATTTATCAATTAGGGACACCAAAGGGACCAGGTTCCATAATTGATTGATAGATTGATCAATTGGGGACACCAAAGGGACCAGGTTCCATAATTGATTGATTGATCAATTGGGGACACCAAAGGGACCAGGCTCCATAATTGATTGATTGATTGATTTATCAATTAGGGACACCAAAGGGCCCAGGTTCCATAATTGATTGATTGATTGATCAATTGGGGACACCAAAGGGCCCAGGCTCCATAATTGATTGATTGATCAATTGGGGACACCAAAGGGCCCAGGTTCCATAATTGATTGATTGATTGGTCAATTGATTAGCGACATTTACAGGGTTTAACTGCATCCAGCCTTTGGGAATGGGCTCCATGATTGATTGATTGATTGGGGACATCAAAGGGAGATATTGATATATCTTCATGACGGAGATATTGATTCATTGATCAACTAGGCTCACTCAGTCGGTTCCACTGTTCAGTAGCTTTGAGTCTACGATTTGCTGCATTTAACCTGCCTCTTTGCGTCCTGAGATAGATAGATAGATAAACAACAATAAAAACGGAGGAGAGGAAGACAGAAGTTGACACCGGAGGAGGTTTGACCTTTCCAAGCTTTGCAAAATCATTTCTCTGTAGCCGGTGCTTTCTGTCATTGCGCTTTTGAATGCAAGGCGCATGAGGGATTATTTATTTATTTATTTATTTATTTTTGCAAAGCCCAACCATGAGACGAATGCTTCTACCTGGCTCTCCGGTCAGCCGGATCCGGATGACATTTCGGAGAAGCCGGAGGGGAGCTGTTTTCATTTTCCAAAAAGGGTATCGAGCGAGAGAGAAAAGAAAAGACGGCCGCCGTCATCAACAATCGTAGTGTTTGAATGCGGCTGCAGAGATCACCCGACACAGGAATAGAGCCAGACCTCCGTATCCATGGATCTCACTATCCATGGGTTGGGAATATTCCCCCAAATCCTAAAAGTAAACCGTGATACATATATCAAGGTTTACTTATAGGATGGTGTAATATATGTGTGTGTGTGTATACAGTATGTGTGTGCATATATATGTATATATGTGTGTGTGTGTATATATATGTGTATGTATGTGTGTATGTGTGTATAACTGTGTGAGAGTATATATGTATATATATGTGTGTATGTATATGTGTATATATATGTGTGTATATATGTGTATATATGTGTGTGTGTGTATGTATATGTGTGTGTATATATGTGTGTGTGTGTGCATATATATGTATATATGTATATGTGTGTGCGCATGTGTGTATGTATATGTGTGTATATATATGCATGTGTATATAAGTGTGTGTATGTGTGTGAGTATATACTGTATGTGTGTGAGTATATATGTGTGTGCATATGCGTATATGTGTGTGCATGTGTGTATGTATATGTGTGTATATATATGTGTGTATATATGTGTGTGTACATGTGTGTGCATATATATGTGTGTGTATGTATATGTGTGTATATATGTGTGTGTATGTATATGTGTATGTATGTGTGAGTATATGTGTGTGCATATATATGTATATATGTGTGTGTATGTGTGTATATATATATGTGTGTGTGTATGTGTGTGTATGTGTGTATATGTGTGTGTGTATATATTTGTGTGTATATGTGTGTGAGTATGTATGTATGTGCATATATATTTATACAGTATATGTGTGTGCATGTATGTGTATATGTGTGTGTGTATATATGTTCGTATGTATATGTGTGTGTGTATGTGTGTGTATATATGTGTGTGTATATATGTGTGTGTATATATGTGTGTGTGTGTGTATGTGTATATACACACACATTCACACACACACACTAGCTTGGTTACTTTGCATTTCCTGAGTTATTAGAAGCATAATATTGTGGGTGAACTACAACTCCCATAATGCCAGGTTGAAACTCTATCAGTACTTAAGGTTTGTCATGTTGGGCAAATTTGCTCTAGATGCATCATCAGTGGGTTCCAGTATGCTTTCCAGCTACAGGATGAATTACAACTCCCACCATGGTGGGGCAGTCACATCAAATCCCTCCAGTAGGTTGAGTTGGTCATTGGGGTTCTGTGTGCCATTGTAGCTCCAGGTCCATCATTGGTAGGGTTCAGAGTGCTCTTTGATTGTAGGTGAACTATAAATCCCAGTACCTTCAATGGTTATCCAACAGACCCATGAAGATGACATTAGTCACAGATGTAGGCAAAATGTCAGAAGGGAATGCTACTGGAACATGGCCAGACAGCCTGAAAAACTTGCAGCAACCCAGTGATTCTGGCCATGAAAGCCTCCGACAACACATTGTTTGGAGACCTCTTCTGGTAGTTCAGCCTGTGATTGCGTCTGATGTCAATGGGGATGTTGGTTTTCCCAGGCCTGCGCCTCGACGGGGTCTGGGCTCCGAGGGGCACGAAGGGCACAAGGGGGAGGGGCGGCATGCGGGCAGCCAAGCGCTCCCAGAGGGCTCCCGGGGTGATGCCGTCCAGCCCCTCCAGCACCACCTTCTCTAGCGTGGCCCACAGAGCGTCCACCGGGACTGTGACGTAGCTGGCTGGGTGTCAAGCTGCATTAAAGATCACTACTGACCGAAAGGTCATGAGTTCGAGGCCTGCCCGGGGTCGGGGTGGGTGCTCGACCAGTTGTGTAGCTCGTTGTCGACCTTTGCAACCCGAAAGACACTTGCATCTGTCAAGTAGGAAATTTAGGTACCACTTGAGTGGGGAGGCTTAATTTGACTGATTTACGAGGGCATAAAATATCCAGGAAATACACACAAAAGGAGTGAAGGAATGCGACAGCTCCCCCTGATGGCCAGAAAAAGTTGGAATGTTAAATTGCCTCTGTTTCTGTCTTACATGTTTGTATGCCACAGGACATTGAATGTTTGCCTGTATATGTGCATTGTGATCAGCGCTGAGTCCCCTGCGGGGTGAGAAGGGCGGATTATAAAGGATGTAACAGCTCCCCCTGGTGGCCAGAAGCTGGAATGTTAAATTGCCTCTATGCTTCCTTCCAATATTATGATTTTCAAATTACTTCCTTTCCAAGAAGGCCACACAAGTATTTCCTGGCTAACAAATTGCCTCTATGTCTGCATATATATGTGTTGTATGTCAGTGGCATTGAATGTTTGCCTGTATATGTGCATCGTGATCCGCCCTGAGTCCCCTGTGTGGTGAGAAGGGCGGAATATAAATGATTTAAATAAAAAAATAAAAAATAAGTATTTCGATTATATATTATTTAACATTTAATCTATAATATTTCTATTATTAATATTATTATTAATATTATTAATTATTAATAATATCCAGGAAATACACACAAAAAGTAGTGAAGGAATGCAACAGCTCCTCCTGGTGGCCAGAAAAGCTGTAATGTTAAATTGTCTCTGTGTCTGTCATATATGTCAAATGGCATTGAATGTTTGCCTGTATATGTGCATTGTGATCCGCCCTGAGTCCCCTGCGGGGTGAGAAGGGCGGAATATAAATGACGTAAATAAAATAAATACATAAATAAATAATATTTCTATTATATTTATTTAACATTTAATCTATAAAATTTCTATTATTAATATTATTATTAATATTAGTATATGTCAAATGGCATTGAATGTTTGCCTGTATATGTGCATTGTGATCCGCCCTGAGTCCCCTGTGGGGTGAGAAGGGCGGAATATAAATGACGTAAATAAAATAAATACATAAATACATAATATTTCTATTATATTTATTTAACATTTAATCTATAAAATTTCTATTATTAATATTATTATTAATATTATTATTAATATTATTAATTATTAATAATATCCAGGAAATACACACAAAAAGTAGTGAAGGAATGCGACAGCTCCTCCTGGTGGCCAGAAAAGCTGTAATGTTAAACTTGCCTCTGTGTCTGTCATATATGTCAAATGGCATTGAATGTTTGCCTGTATATGTGCATTGTGATCCGCCCTGAGTCCCCTGCGGGGTGAGAAGGGCGGAATATAAATGACGTAAATAAAATAAATACATAAATAAATAATATTTCTATTATATTTATTTAACAATTAATCTATAAAATTTCTATTATTAATATTATTAATATTATTAATATTATTATTAATATTATTAATTATTAATAATATCCAGGAAATACACACAAAAAGTAGTGAAGGAATGCGACAGCTCCTCCTGGTGGCCAGAAAAGCTGTAATGTTAAATTGCCTCTGTGTCTGTCGTATATGTCAAATGGCATTGAATGTTTGCCTGTATATGTGCATTGTGATCCGCTCTGAGTCCCCTGTGGGGTGAGAAGGGCAGAATATAAATGACGTAAATAAAATAAATACATAAATAAATAATATTTTTATTATATTTATTTAACATTTAATCTATAAAATTTCTATTATTAATATTAATATTAATATTATTAATTATTAATAATATCCAGGAAATACACACAAAAAGTAGTGAAGGAATGCGACAGCTCCTCCTGGTGGCCAGAAAAGCTGGAATGTTAAATTGCCTCTGTTTCTGTCTTACATGTTTGTATGTTAAATGGCATTGAATGTTTGCCTGTATATGTGCATTGTGATCTGCCCTGAGTCCCCTGCAGGGTGAGAAGGGCGGAATATAAATGATGTAAATAAATAAATAAATGGTTGCCGCCGACGCCCACTGCGGAAGGAGGGATGCCGGCAGGGACTCCCCTCCGCCAATAAGCAGAGCGCGCGGCGCACCAGAAGTGATATCTCCGTCCTGCGCTCTCACTCTCTCCCAGCTCTCCTCGCGTTGCCACGGCAACGGCCCAACAGGCGAGCACGAAGAACGAGGAGGCCTCTTGAGCCTCAAACTCAAAAAGAGCCTCGCCTCCTGCTGCAACCTGTCCAGGAGCTGAAAATACGGGACACGAACTTCAGAGCCAAAATACGGGACGTCCCGTATAATACGGGGCAGGTGGCAACCCTACTGTCTGGTTATGCTTGAAAACCTGTCCTGTCAATACGGGACAGGAGTTGAAATTACGGGACACGAAATTCAGAGCCAAAATATGGGACGTCCCGTATAATACGGGGCAGGTGGCAACCCTACTGTCTGGCTCTGCTTGAAAACCTGTCCTGTCAATACGGGACAGGAGCTGAAAATACGGGACATGAAATTCAGAGCCAAAATAAGGGGCGTCCCGTATAATACGGGGCAGGTGGCAACCCTACTGTCTGGCTCTGCTTGAAAACCTGTGCTGTCAATACGGGACAGGAGTTGAAATTACAGGACATGAAATTCAGAGCCAAAATACGGGACGTCCCGTATAATACGGGGCAGGTGGCAACCCTACTGTCTGGCTCTGCTTGAAAACCTGTGCTGTCAATACGGGACAGGAGCTGAAAATACGGGACATGAAATTCAGAGTCAAAATAAGGGGCGTCCCGTATAATACGGGGCAGGTGGCAACCCTACTGTCTGGCTCTGCTTGAAAACCTGTCCTGTCAATACCGGACAGGAGCTGAAAATACGGGACATGAAATTCAGAGCCAAAATACGGGGCGTCCCATATAATACGGGGCAGGTGGCAACCCTACTGTCTGGCTCTGCTTGAAAACCTGTCCTGTCAATACGGACAGGAGCTGAAAATACGGGACATGAAATTCAGAGCCGAAATACGGGACGTCCCGTATAATACGGGCAGGTGGCAACCCTACTGTCTGGCTCTGCTTGAAAACCTGTCCTGTCAATACGGGACAGGAGCTGAAAATACGGGACATGAAATTCAGAGCCAAAATACGGGGCGTCCCGTATAATACGGGGCAGGTGGCAACCCTACTGTCTGGCTCTGCTTGAAAACCTGTCCTGTCAATATGGGACAGGAGTTGAAATTACGGGACACGAAATTCAGAGCCAAAATACGGGACGTCCCGTATAATACGGCACAGGTGACAACCCTAAACTGCATCCATATGAACAGTGACCCCCACCGGCAATGTATAGGGATCAAACTTGCCACAAAGAAGCCCCATGACCAACACGACATACTGGAGAAGTTTGGGGAAAGGGGAGTTGTAGTTCACCTGCATCCATCTCCCATGCCTTTTACCCGAAGCCTTTTGAGGGCATCTCTCCGGTAGAATTAATACTGAGACAGTTGAAAAACCAACTCATTTCCTATTTTAGTTTCCGAACCGGAGGGTCATCCTTGTTCAGCCCGAGAGTTTAAAAAAACGGGGTTTGAAACACGACGATGATGCTTTTTCCCTCCAAGAAAGAGGTTGTCAACGAGGTTAAGCGGCTGTCAACGGAGGCTCGGAGCAGACCGCGTCTCCGTTTTGTGCGAGCCGCCAACGGCAACTTGGCACACAGCAGCCAAGGCCTTCGGGTCTCTTTACAGAGGCAGAAAAGGCATCACAGCCAAGAAAAAAGGGAAATAGAGTATGTATTTCAGCACCTTCTGTATCTTCTGTCTCGGCAGCCTTCCATGCTCAACCCTCAGGCCAGGCGATGTGCTTCTTTCTGGTGCCGCTGGTCGCATCGCAAGCTTTGCTGAGCATCGCTTTATTCGCTCCGCCTCTCCACTTTGGAGATTCATTTCTCTGTCATTTTTATGGTGATCAGGATGAAACTTGGTACACTTGTGGGGCACATCGGCACCTGCAAGCTTGCCAGGTTTCGGAACATTTGGCTCATCCAGGGATTTTTGGGAATTTTTTAAAAGGTTTTTGCCAATAACATTTTTTTTAAAAAATCCAAAACATGTATTCTCTTGAATTTCGGCACAAAGAGACAATATAAGCAGGGCATCGTTCCTGCCAAGTTTCAGAAAGTTCCCCCCATCTAGTGATTTTTAAAAAGAAATTATTTAATTGGCTCTATCTCCTATTGCAGTGTTTCCCAACCTTTTTTGAGCCGCGGCACACTTTTTACATTTACCAAATCCTGGGGCACACCACCAACCAAAAGGACACAAAATGACACTCTAACACAGTAATACGTATAGTTAATATGTTTTTGAATGTATTTATACACTCAGTGTGAAAACCTGGGCCTGTTTTGATGAGCACAACATAGATATCCTGGCAGGAATGCCGGAAAGACACAAACTTCCCACACAGAACTCCCGTAACCAAGAGAAAATGCTATCAGAGTTTGGTGGGCATTGACCTTGAGTTTTAGAGTTGTAGTTCACCTACACCCAGAGAGCACTGTGGACTCAAACAATGTTGGATCAGGACCAAACTTGGGATGAAGACTCAAGATGCCCAAATGTGAACACAGATGGAGTTAGGGGAAAATAGACCTTGACATTTGGGAGTTGTAGTTGCTGGGATTTATAGTTCCCCTACAATCAAAGAGCATCATTAAGTCTTGCAACAATGGAATTGAATCAAACTTAGCATATTGAAAGTACTGAAAGGGTTTGTTTGGGAACTGACCTTGAGTTTGGAAGTTGTAGTTCACCTACACCCAGAGAGCACTGTGGACTGAAATAATGATGGATCTGGACCACACTTGAAATGAATACTCAATATGCCCAAATATGAACTCAGATGGAGTTCAGAGGGATTTGTATTTGCTGCAATCAGGCCTGTCCAACAGGCGGCCCGCGGGCCGTACCCTACCCTCCTAGAAGAAATCATTTTTTGGGGGGGGAAATTTGAAAAAAATTATTTGAAAAAATCGGGGGGGGTAAAATGCGCGGCAGGACAGGAGCGGCGATGTGCCCCTCCGCCATGTCGCTGGCTGCTGCAGTGGCCGCACCAGGAGCTTACCTTCCTCTAAGTGATCACCTGGGGGCTGCAGCGGGGGGCATGGCCGCTCGCTGGGGGCATGGCCACTCGCTGGGGGCGGGGCCACTCGCCGCTCCCACCCAGCGTCCTGCGCAATGTCCTGCCCCCTTTTTGGTGGGGCTGGGTGACGTCAGACGCCAGCACCGAGGAGGAAGAGGTGGAGGTGCTGGCGTCTGACGTCTCCCAGCCCCGCTGAAAAGGGGCAGGCTGCGCAGGATGCCGTGCGGTAGCGGCGAGCGCCCCCGCTCCAGCGAGCGGCCCCGCCCCAGCGAGCGCCCCGCCCCCAGTGAGCGGCCCCGCCCCCAGTGAGTGGCCTTGCCCCCGCTGCGGCTCCCCCAGGTGATCACTCACCGGAATTCCGGCCCTTGGGCTGGCAGAAGTTGGACAGCCCTGCCCTGCAATCAAAGAGCATTCTGAACCCCACCAATGATAGAACTGGGCCAAACTTCCCACACAGAACCCCCAGGTGGCTCCCTTCCTGGATGGCTCTCTCCCTCTTCCACACCACAAGGGAAGGCACTCACTCGGTCCGCAGTTGCCTGCCTTCCTTCCTTATTTCCTGCGGTTCGAAGGTGGACCTGCCTCGGACTGCACTCCTCACTTCTGCTTCCGTTCCCCGCCTTCCCTCAATTGGAGGCTGGCTGGCTGGGGAAACGGCCGAAGGAGGTGGCGCCCTGGCCCCTTCTTCTTCTTCGCCGGCCAGCCCTTCCTCCTCCTCCCGCAAGCAGCAGGAGTTCGGCAGGAGAGGGAAGAAAGGGGGGGAAGAGAGGGTTTCCCGTGGCACACCAGGTGATGGCTCACGGCACACTAGTGTGCCACGGAACAGCGGTTGGGAAACAGTGTCCTATTGCGAGGAGAAGACAACTGAGACTCGGAGTCCAGGACGATGAAGAGGAAAGCCAGCCTGTGATTGGCTGAGACAGACCATGTGCCTCTTGGAGAGCACCTTATCTATTATATAAAGGAGGTCCCGTCATGGAACGGCCGTCCTAGGCAGAGAAACCTTACAAGGCAGAGACACCAAACTTGGCAACAAAAATAGGCCTCAGGCAAGGTAGGTTTTTAGCAAAGAAACTCCCCCCTCCCAAAAAAAACCCTAGAAGGCCCCCAAAACAACGATACAAAAAAACCCCTACATTTCCCAGCATCCTCCACGGCTGCCAACGAATCTCCCGGCCTCTACATTCTGACAACATGATTGGCTGCCAATGAGGGAGTATTTGCATAACGCCTCTATTGGCCAGCCAACATGAACATTCTGACCCATAATAAACTGGCAGAGGAGGATAAGGCAAAGGCCTGAGGCAGTCATCAACACAAACACCTAATTCACTTCACATAGAAAATTTAAACCCCTACAAATCACAGACCAGGCCCAAAATTGACAGTAAGGCTTCATTAACTTGATTTCCCTGACTAGGCCTCACTTAATGGGATGCTGTTTACGCTCTGAATTGACAGTAAGGCTTCATTAACTTGATTTTCCCGACTAGGCCTCAGCTCATTGGACATTGTGTATGGCCTGAATTGACAGTAAGGCTTCATTAACTTGATTTTCCTGACTAGGCCTCAGCTCATGGGACATTGTGTATGGCCTGAATTGACAGTAAGGCTTCATTAACTTGATTTTCCTGACTAGGCCTCAGCTCATGGGACATTGTGTATGGCCTGAATTGACAGTAAGGCTTCATTAACTTGATTTTCCGGACTAGGCCTCAGCTCATGGGACATTGTGTATGGCCTGAATTGACAGTAAGGCTTCATTAACTTGATTTTCCTGACTAGGCCTCAGCTCATGGGACATTGTGTATGGCCTGAATTTATAGTAAGGCTTCATTAACTTGATTTTCCTGACTAGGCCTCAGCTCATGGGACATTGTGTATGGCCTGAATTGGCAGTAACCTACCTTGGCACACAGAGCCCCTATGACCCACGCTACATTCTACTGCAGTTTGGAGGAAGGTGGACCATGGATGATGGGATTTGATGTGCCTCCATGGATTATGGGATTTGTAGTACTTTGAAACCCTTCATTCCCCACAGACCACTGTGGCCCAGAACCCAGACCAATAAAGACCAAACTTGGCACACAGTGCCCCCATGATCCACACTCCATCCAACTGCAGTTTAGAGGAGGGCACACCATGGATGATGGGATTTCAAGTACCTCCACTCACTTCCAAAGTACCCCACCCACACAAGCATCAACCTCTCCATCAACACAGCAGACGGAAAGACAAAAGACATTGTATATCCACAAGCTCTGCAGAACGCCAGCAACACCACACAACAACAACTCCACAGGACTCCAACATCCCACCAACCAGAACAACCCACAACGACACAGCCATGACCCCAACAACACCATAACTAACATCAACTCCAACCCTTACATACTCAGACTTTCTCGCATATCCTAAATAGGGCACAGCAACGCGTGCTGGGTACACCTAGTTATTATTATGTTTATTTATACCCCCCTTTTCTCTCCATAAGGAGACTCAAAGCGGCTTGCAAGTTCATGCTATCCGAGGTGCTGAAACCCGTCTCCAGAATAGCTTCAGCATCTTAGAAAGCACCTTATTGTTATTGTTATGTTTATGTTTTTTCGATGCTTATTTATACCCTGCTTTTTCTCTCCATAACGAGACCCAAAGTGGCTTGCAAGTCAGTGCTATCCAAGGTGCTGAAATCTATCTCCAAAATAGCTTCACCATCTTGGAAAGCACATTATTATTATTAGTATTATTATTAGCTTGAGAAAGGCATTGTATGCCAAGGTTGGTCTTAGGTACTTCAAGTCCCATCATCCATGGTCCACCCTCCTCCAAACTGCAGTAGAATGTAGAGTGGGTCATAGGGGCTCAGTGTGGCAAGTTAGGTCTTTATTGTTCTTTGTTGGGGGCCACAGTGGTCTGTTGGAACAAAAGCATTTGAAAGTACTACAAATCCCACAATCCGTGGTCCACCTCCCCTAAACCTCTCCAGGATGTTAAGGGGGTAATGGGGTATATGTGTGCCAAGTTTGGTCTTGAGCAGTCATTGGATGAGGGTCGCAGCACACTCGAGAAGTGAGTGGAGGTACTTCAAGTCCCATCATCCATGGTCCACCCCCTCCATACTGTAGTAGAATGTAGAGTGGATCATGGGGGCTCTGTGTACCAAGTATGGTCTTTATCGGTCTTTGTTGGGGGCTGCTGCGGTCATGGGGAATGAGTGGAGGTACTTCAAGTCCCATCATCCATGGTCCACCCTCTTCCATACTGCAGTAGAATGTAGAGTGGATCATGGGGGCTCTGTGTACCAAGTATGGTCTTTATCGGTCTTTGTTGGGGGCTGCTGCGGTCATGGGGAATGAGTGGAGGTACTTCAAGTCCCATCATCCATGGTCCACCCTCCTCCATACTGCAGGAGAATGTAGAGTGGATCATGGGGGCTCTGTGTACCAAGTATGGTCTTTATCAGTCTTTGTTGGGGGCTGCTGTAGTCATGGGGAATGAGTAGAGGTACTTCAAGTCCCATCATCCATGGTCCGCCCTCCTCTAAACTGCAGTAAGATGGAGAGTGGGTCATTGTTTGGGAAGTGAATCAGGTGAAGGTACTGCAAATCCCATCCTTCGTGGCCCATCCTGCCCTAAACCACACCAGGTCGTGAAGTGGGCCATTGGGCCTCTGTGTGTCAAGTGTGGTCCTGATCCGTCATTGCTGTGGGCCGCAGTGGCTGACTGCCTGAAGCCTTTCCTTTTCCCTCTGCGTCACCATAGAATGTTGGAATCTAGAAGCTGGCCAATCAGAGCCGGTTTTGCAAATTCTCCCTCAGTGGCAACCAATCATGTTGTTTGAATGAAGAGGCTTGGATTCTTGGGTGCTGGCCAATCAGAGTCCTTTATGCAAATACTCCCACAGTGGCAACCAATCCCCTCTGTCTGGTGCCTTAGAATGTTGGATTCAGAGGCTGGCCAATCAAATAATCCCACAATAGGAGCCAATCAGAAAGCTGGCACATATTCCTCCACACCTCCGCACCTCCCGCCACAAACATTGACTTTTATTATATACATAGATGAGTTGTTGTTGTTGTTACCGTGCTTTTTCTCTCCATAAGGAGACTCACATTGTTGTTGTTGTTGTTGTTGTTGTTACCCTGCTTTTTCTCACCATAAGGAGACTCGAAGTGACTTGCAAGTCAATGCTATCCAAAGTGCTGAAATCTGTTTATTGTTACCCTGCTTTTTCTCTCCATAAGGAGACCCAAAGCACATTATTATTATTATTATTTATTGTTATTGTTGTTGTTACCCTGCTTTTTCTCTCCATAAGGAGACTTGAAGTGACTTGCAAGTCAATGCTATCCAAGGTGCTGAAATCTGTTTATTTATACTCTGCTTTTTCTCTCCATAAGGAGACCCAAAGCACATTATTATTTATTGTTATTGTTGTTGTTACCCTGCTTTTTCTCTCCATAAGGAGACTTGAAGTGACTTGCAAGTCAATGCTATCCAAGGTGCTGAAATCTGTTTATTTATACCCTGCTTTTTCTCTCTGTAAGGGGACCCAAAGTACATTATTATTATTTATTGTTGTTGATATTATTATCTTGCTTTTTCTCTCCATAAGGAGATCCAAATTGCCTTGCGAGTCATGCTATCCAAGGTGCTGAAATCTGTTTATTTATACTCTGCTTTTTCTCTCCATAAGGAGACCCAAAGCACATTATTATTTATTGTTATTGTTGTTGTTATGGAGACCCAAAGCACATTATTATTGTTATTGTTATTGTTGTTATTGTTAGCCTGCTTTTTCTCTCCATAAAGAGACTCAAAGTGGCTTGCAAGTCAATGCTATCCAAGGTGCTGAAATCTGTTTATTTATAGCCTGCTTTTTCTCTCCGTAAGGAGAACCAAAGCACATTATTGTTATTTATTGTTGTTGTTGTTACCCTGCTTTTTCTCTCCATAAGGAGACCCAAAGTGGCTTGCAAGTCAGGGCTATCCAATGTGCTGAAATCTATCTCCAAACTAGCTTCGCCATCTTGGATAGCACATTATTATTATTGTTATTATTTATTGTCATTGTTATTACTCTTATTTTTACCCTGCTTTTTCTCTCCATAAAAAGACTCAAAGTGTCTTGCAAGTCATGCTATCCAAGGTGCTGAAATCTGTTTATTTATACCCTGCTTCTTCCCTCCGTAAGGAGACCCAAAGCACATTATTATTGTTATAGTTATTGTTGTTGTTCTTACCCTGCTTTTTCTCTCCATAAAGAGACCCAAAGTGGCTTGCAAGTCAGTGCTATCCAAGGTGCTGAAATCTATTTATACCCTGCTTTTTCTCCATAAGGAGACCCAAAGCACATTATTATTGTTATTGTTATTGTTGTTATTGTTAGCCTGCTTTTTCTCTCCACAAGGAGACCCAAAGTGGCTTGCAAGTCAATGCTATCCAAGGTGCTGAAATCTATTTATACCCTGCTTTTTCTCCGTAAGGAGACCCAAAGCACATTATTATTGTTATTGTTAGCCTGCTTTTTCTCTCCATAAAGAGACTCAAAGTGGCTTGCAAGTCAATGCTATCCAAGGTGCTGAAATCTGTTTTTTTATAGCCTGCTTTTTCTCTCCGTAAGGAGAACCAAAGCACATTATTATTATTTATCATTATTGTTGTTGTTGTTACCCTGCCAATGTTCTGTGGGAAATGAATTGGGTGAATCCCATCATTTGTGGGCCATCCTGCCATAAACCACACCAGGTTGTAAAGTGGGCCATTGGGCCTCTGTGTGCCAAGTTTGGTCCTGATCCGTCATTACTGTGGGCCGCAGTGACTGACTGCCTGAGGCCTTTCCTTTTCCCTCTGCGTCACCTTAGAATGTTGGAATGTGGATGGCCAATCAGTAACTTATGCAAATTCGCCCACAGTGGCAACCAATCATGTTGTTTGAATGTTGAGGCTTGTATTCTTGGATGCTGGCCATTTAGTGTCCTTTATGCAAATACTCCCTCAGTGGCAACCAATCTCCTCTGTCTGCTGCCTTAGAATGTTGGAGTGCTGAGGCTGGCCAATCAGAGTCCTTTATGCTAATAATCCCACAGTGGCAGCCAATTGGAAAGCTGGCACATATCCACAAACAGCTCTGCATACATACATACATACAAACATTCTCTTTTATTATATATATATATATATAGATATAGATATAGATATAGATATAGATATAGATATAGATATAGATATAGATATAGATATAGATATAGATATAGATATAGATATAGATAGATATAGATATATATATAGATATATATAGATAGATATAGATAGATACAGATAGATATAGATTATTATTATTATTATTAATTATACCCAGAGGCGGTCTAAGCGATTCCGCCATGTAAGCGGTTGCGTAGAGCGCCACCGGCTGGGCGGGGCGTCACTGGCTGGGAGGGGCACCGCACCGCCGCCTCGCTTCGCGCCCCGCCCTGCTGCCGCGCCGCCGCACAGCCGGCCCCACGGGCCGGCTGCAGCACACCTCCCGAAGCACGGACATTTCCGCGCATGCCCAGAAGCAACTACAGGCGCTACAGCGCCTGTAGTTGCTTCTGGGCATGCGCGAATGGGTCCCGAGCGCGCCTGCGGCTTTGGAGCCAGCGTGCAGACGCGCTCGGGCCTCAGTGCCCATGCGCGGACATTCGCGCATGCGCAGAAACGTCTACATGCACGAATGTTGCTTCAGGGCATGCGCGGAAATGTCCGTGCTTCGGGAGGCGTGGTGCAGCCGGCCCATGGGGCCGGGTGTGCGGCAGCGGCGGCAGCGGCGGCAGCGGCGGGACCAAATGATGTGGCGGCCGGGGCGCGACAATTTTCTTCGCGTACTCCCCTGGAAAAGGTTAGGCCGGCCCTGATTATACCCTGCTTGTTCTCTCCATAAGGAGGCTTAAAGCGGCTTGCAAGTCCATGCTATCCTGCGACGGTTTCTCAAAGGACGCCTTTCCTTGCCAAACCCTTCCCTGACCTTACCATCGATTGGTTGAACCATAGGGAGGGACCCCAACCGGCCCCCCCCCCCCGCTCCGCGAGTCGCTCTTCCTGGTCCTTTGTGTGCCACATCGATCCGTAGACGGTCTCCAAGGCCAAAGGCTGGGACATTCGTTAACCTCGCCTCAGTGTTCCTCCGAGAGCCTCGCGCATCTCGTAAATATCCAGCCTTGGAAAAGAAAGAGAGGGGGGTTGAGATTGTGTTGACATGTATGAGGAACAATGGATGCATCTTTCTACGCTGGAACGAACGCAGCCTGACACCGCTCGGGTTCAAGAGCCCTCGTTCGGCACAAAAGGCTCGCGTCCTTGCAGATCTACAACTCCCAGGTGCCACGGCAATGAAAGCGGTGTCAATCTACATTCATTCTGCAGTGCGGATGCACCCAGGATCAACGTAGCCTTAGAGCAAAGGTACATCATTTCAGAAGGCCAATCCGAGATATTGCAAGTCCGGTTGCAAAAAGCACAGCAGAAACGTCTCCTTGGGTGATGTTGTTTCCAGGTTGCGGTCCTTTCTGCGTTGTCGTTTCTCTTTGAGACCCGTTCGGCGTGTCTTCTCGAAAGAGGCCACAGCATTGTGGATAGTGGCGTCTCCACGCCTCCTGATGTGAGGCCAGGGTGGACCACTATTGGTGATCAATCTGGACGGGCCTGAGATGTTGTGTTCTTGCACCAACCCTATGTACAATCTCCTTCAGCATGATGCTCCAAAGGGCTACGGCAGACCTCGAAGAAGAAGACGGCATATATATACGCTATCGTACTGATGGCAGCATGTTCAACTTAAGCCGTCTGAGGGCTCGCACTAAGACTCTCAACTATCTAGTCCGTGAGCTGCTTTTTGCTGACGATGCTGCCCTTGTCGCCCATTCAGAAGCAGCCCTGCAGCGCCTCACATCCTGCTTTGCAACAGTTGCAGGGCTGTTTGAGCTGGAAGTCAGCCTGAAGGAAACGGAAGTCCTCTACCAGCCCGCACCACAGGAAGAACACCATCATCCCCACGTCAGCTTAGGCCTAACATCCTGCTTTGCAACAGCTGCAGAGCTGTTTGCGCTGGAAGTCAGCCTGAAGGAAACGGAAGTCCTCTACCAGCCCGCACCACAGGAAGAACACCATCATCCCCACGTCAGCTTAGGCCTGACATCCTGCTTTGCAACAGCTGCAGAGCTGTTTGGGCTGGAAGTCAGCCTGAAGGAAACGGAAGTCCTCTACCAGCCCGCACCACAGGTGGTCTTTTCTTCCTGTAGTGCAGGCTGGTAGAGGACTCTCTTTCTTCAGGCTGACTTCCAGTCCAAAGGGGAAGAAGGGCTGTTAAAGAAAGGATGTTGAAAGCAATAAGGCTGAACGTGGGGAAGGAAGAAATAAGGAAGGAAGGAAGGAAGGAAGGAAAAAGAAAGAAAAGAAAGAAGAAATGATGCTTCAGCAGGTACAACTCTGCAGCTGACTTCAAAGCAGGATGTTGCCTATGCTGACGTGGGGATGATGGTGTTCTTCCTGACTGGTGCAGCTGGGCTGGCTGAGAGGACTTCCCTTTTCTTCAGGCTGACTTACAGCCCAAACGGCTATGCAGCTGTTGCAAAGCAGGATGTTAGGCCTATGCTGACGTGGGGATGGTGGTGTTCTTCCTGTGGTGCGGGCTGGTAGAGGAATTCCCTTTTCTTCAGGCTGACTTCCAGCCCAAACGGCTCTGCAGCTGTTGCAAAGCAGGATGTTAGGCCTATGCTGACGTGGGGATGGTAGTGTTCTTCCTGTGGTGCAGGCTGGTAGAGGACTTCCCTTTTCTTCAGGCTGACTTCCAGTCCAAACAGCTCTGCAGCTGTAAAAGCAGGATGTTAGGCCTATGCTGATGTGGGGATGATGGTGTTCTTCCTGCAGTGCGGGCTGGTAGAGGACTTCTGTTTCCTTCAGGCTGACTTCCAGCCCAACCAGCCCTGCAGCTGTTGCAAAGCAGGATGTGAGGCGCTGCAGAGCTGCCTCTGAATGGGCGACAAGGGCAGCATCATCAGCAAAAAGCAGCTCACGGACTAGATAGTTTAGAGTGTTAGTGCGAGCTCTCAAACGCGGTCTAACGCGGAGGGAAAGACAACCCAGTTCTGAGCGGACGGAAGGCATCTGCGTCCAAACTGGGTGTTTAACCCAGTTTGGACGCAGATGTCTTCCCTCCGCGTCAGAACTGGGGCGAGAGCCGCACACGGAAGGGAAGGCCAGGGAAGGGAAACCCGCTGATTTGAAATAGCAAATTCTTTGAAGGAAATGGAAGTCCTCTATCAGCCCGCAACACAGGAAGAACACCACCAGTTCGTTGCAATGCTTTGAAATAGCAAATTCTCTTCCGGGTTGTTTACATTGCTTCAAAAGTGAATTTAATCCGAATTCATTCCGATTTTAGAAGTATTCCAACGAACCTACCCAGGCCTACTATCGGGATCTGCTTGGAAAAGTATATGAAGTCAGAAATAAAACAGGTTTACGATATAGGTATCGGGATCGAGTTGGAAATGTATATGCAGATAGAATGCTATAGCTCTCATCCATTCCAAAGGTTTCAAGAGTGGTTTGACTTGTCTTAATGCATGGATGGATTCGGCCCGCGGGCCGTTGAAGGTCCTATGCGAACTCCGAACGGTACGGAAGCATATCCGCTATTGTATGGGCGGTGCTCGCAAGGAGGCGTCTGAGGTCCCGTTGTTTCGGTGACGTGTCAACAAGGGCGGGGGGCTTACCCTCGCCAGCTCGTCCTCCTTTGCCTTTGCGGGTGGGCGCCCTACAACTCCCGGCGGAGACCAGACAGGTGACCAATGAGCTGCCTGACAGCTCTCTGCCCGCCGCCGGCCCCTCGGGGAGACGACCGCGACGACGGGACCCTCTTCCTCCCGGCGCTGCTTTCCATGCTGGAGCCCGTCTTGGCCGTCCCCTGGAACAACAGATGGCCTCATTGTCTCCCCTGCTTATCCTCGACCTCTAAAGCGCTCTGCGGCGGCAACGGCGGGGACCCCGCGATGGAGGAACGAGGTCGGCTCCCTTTGTTTACTCCCGTCTGTTGTCTCTTTTGTGCCACTTTTGTTTCCCCCTCCCCTCTGGCGCTGTCCCGCGCTCCGGCGCATCCTTTTGTGTGTCGGGAAACAGAGAGGTTGTCGGAAGGGGCTCCGTCCTTTTGAAAGGAAATATGTATGGGATTTGGTGCTTTCCGAGCCCACGCGGGACCCAATATGGAATGGCACACTTTCGTTGACCCGTGCGAATTGTGCGAAATGGACCCGTGCGAAATTGTGTAAAACATTCCCAATCTGCTTGGCAAAAACGATGTCATGGGGAACATTTTATACTATTATATATACATACTGTACATATATACATACAGTATATAGAAGGAATCTATATTATGTATATATGTATATGTGTGCATGTTTGCATATATATGTATGTATCTACAGTATATGTATGTAAATATATATATTTGTATACACAATATGTGTATACAGTATATGTATGTGTACATATATGTGTATGTATATGTACATGTATGCATGTATATATGTGTGTGTATGTATATTTGTTTATATGTGTATGCATATATGTATGTGTGTTTATATGTATGGGTGTGTATATATTTCTTTGTATGTATATATGTGTATATATATGTCTGTGTGTATGTGAATTTGTTTATATGTATATACATATATGTATGTGTGTATATATGTGTGTTTATATGTATGGATGTGTATATATGTCTTTGTATGTATATATGTGTATATATATGTGTGTGTATGTATATTTGTTTATATGTGTATACATATATGTATGTGTGTTTATATGTATGGATGTGTATATATGTCTTTGTATGTATATATGTGTATATATGTGTGTGTATGTATATTTGTATATATGTATATATGCGTGTGTGCGCATATGTATGGATGTGTATATATATCTTTGTATGTATATATGTGTATATATACAGTATGTGTGTATGTATATGTGTATATACACATATGCATACACACACACATATATACACATCCATACATATGCACACACACATATATATACATATACACAAATATACACACACACATACAGTATATACACATATAGACATACAAAGATATATATGCACAACCATACATATATACACACATATATACACACATACATATATGTATACACATATAAACGAATATAGATACACACACATATATACATGCAAAGATATATATACACACCCATACATAGACACACATATATACTGTACACATATATAAGTGTGTATATATATATATATATATATATATATATGGGAGCCCACGGTGTAGTGGGTTAAAGTGCTGAGCTGCTGAGCTTGGTGACCGAAAGGTTGCAGGTTCGATTCCGGGGAGCGGCGTGAGCTCCCGCTGTCAGCCCCAGCTTCCGCCAACCTAGCAGTTTAAAAACATGCAAATGTGAGTAGATCAATAGGCCGGAAGGTAATGCCGCTCCATGCAGTCATGCCGGCCATATGACCTTGGAGGTGTCTATGGACAGCGCCGGCTCTTGGGCTTAGAAATGGAGATCAGCACCAACCTCCAGAGTCGGACACGACTGGACTTAATGTATATATGTGTGTGTATATATGTATATATGTGTATATGTTACGGCACCACTTTATGTGCCTATGGCTCAATTCTGCGGAACCACGGAAGCTGTAGTTTCCCCTTCTCTGCCAAGGACTGTGGTGCCTCGCCAAACTATTATTATTAGTAGTATTAGTATTATATTGCTGTTGTTGTGGTTGCGAGAGGGCTTCCTAATACTGAGGGTGCATCTACATGGTAGAATTAATTCAGTTTTGAGACCGGTTTCCCTTCCAATCCTATAGATGCCATTCTCCTCCTCCTCTTCCTCCTCTCCTTCTTATTCTCCTTCTTTCTCCTCTTCTTCTTCTCCATATCGTCGTCCTCCTCTTTTTCTTCTTTTCTTTCTCCTTCTGCTCTCCTCCTTCCTCTTGTCCCCCTCTTCTTCTTCTCCACCCCTCCCTTCTTCTTCCTCGCCTCTGCCACTTCTTCTACTCCTGCTTCTCATTCTCTTCCTTCTTCTCTTCTTCTTCTCCTTCTTCTTCCTCTCCTTCTTCTCCTCTTCTTTCTCCTCTTCCTTCTCCATCTTCCTTTTATTCTCTCATCTTCTTCTCCTTCTATTCCTCATCCTTCTTCCTCTTCTCACCCTCCTCTTCCTCATCTTCCTCTCATTCTCCTCCTCCTTTCTCTTCTTCTCCATCAATTCCTTTTTCTTCCTCGCCTCTGCCACTTCTTCTGCTTCTCATTCTTTTTCTTCTTCCTCTCCCTCCTCCTCTTCTTTCTCTTCTTCCCCATCTCCATCTGTTTTTCCTCTTCTTTTTCCTCTCTTCCTCCTGTTCTTCTCTTTCCCCTTCTCCTTCTCTACTTTCTCCTCCTTTTTCTTCTTCTTGTCCTTCTTCTCTGCTTCTTTTCTTCCTCCTCTTCTCTCTCCCTTCTTTCTCCTCTTCCTTCTCCATCTCCTTCCTTTTATTCTCTCCTCCTCTGCCTCTTCTCCTTCTCCTTCTTCTATTCCTCATCCTTCTTCCTCTTCTCATCCTCCTTTTCCTCTCTTTCTCCTCCCCTTCTCTATTTCTCCTCCTCCTTCACCTTTCTCTTCTTCTCCATCCCTTCCTTCTTCTTCCTCGCCTCTGCCACTTCTTCTACTCCTGCTTCTCATACTCTTCCTTCTTCCTTCTTCTTCTCCTTCTTCTCCCTCTCCCTCCTCCTCTTCCTCCTTTTCTTCTTCCCATCATCTGTTTTCCTCTTCTTTTTCCTCTCTTTCTCCTGTTCTTCTTCTCTTTCCCCTTCCCCTTCTTCTCCCTTTTCTTCTTCCCATCATCTGTTTTCCTCTTCTTTTCCTCTCTTCCTCCTGTTCTTCTTCTCTTTCCCCTTCTCCTTCTTTACTTTCTCTTCTCCTCCTCCTTTTCTTCTTCTTGTCCTTTTCTTCTTCCTTCTCTGCTTCTTTTCCTCCTCCTCTTCTCTTCCTTCTCCGCCGCCTCTTCTTCTCCTTCTTCTTTTCCTCATCCTTCTTCCTCTTCTCATCCTCCTCTTCCTCTCTTTCTCCCCCTTCTCTATTTCTCCTCCTCTTCCTTCTTCTCTTCCTTCTCTATATCCCACTCCAAAACAGCCTCAAAGTGGTGTATGATACAACATTCATGATTCCTGTGGGAAAGAACAGGGAGGAAAGAATAAAAGGGGGAAAAGGAGGAAGAACTAGGAAGGAAGAAGGGAAGAAAGAAGGGACAAAAAAAGGAAACAAAGGCCCAAAGAGAGCCGGGAGGCCTTTTCAGAGCTGGAGAAAGGAGAAAGTAGGCAGGCACGCTTTCGCCGCTCAGGAGGACGAATGTAAAGTGACGTTGATGCCTGACAGGTTCGCCGGAGGGCAGGAATCACGGCCCAGGCCAAGGAAAAGCCAAGGGCGGCATTACTCGTGCATGAGTCCACCCTTTGTGTGGCTTGACTTCTTCTCTTTCTCCTTCTCCTCCTTCCTGTTCTTCCTCTTCTCTCCTCCTCCTCCTCTTTCTTCCTCCTCTTTTCCTCCTCTTCTTCTTTTCCTCCTTTCTGTTCTTCCTCTTCTCTTTCTCTTCTTCTCTTTCTCTCTTTTCTCCTAGTTCCTTTTCCTCTTCTCTGTCTCTTCTTTTCCTCCTCCTCTTCCTCCTCTTCCTCTTTTCCTTCTCCTCTTCTTTCCCTCCTTCCTGTTCTTCCTCTTCTTCTCTTTCTTCCTCTCCTCCTCTCCCCCTAGTTCCTTTTCCTCTTCTCTGTCTCTTCTTTTCCTCCTCCTCTTCCTCTTTTCCTTCTCCTCTTCTTTCCCTCCTTCCTGGTCTTCCTCTTCTTCTCTTTCTTCCTCTCCTCCTAGTTCCTTTTCCTCTTCTCTGTCTCTTCTTTTCCTCCTCCTCCTCCCACTTCTCTTCATCTTTCCTCTTCTCCTTCTCCACATTCTTCATCCCCCCTCTTCTTTTCTCCTTCTCATCTTCCTGTTCTTCCTCTTCTTTTCTTCTTCTCCTCTTTTCCTCCTCCTCCTCTTCTTTTCCTCCTTCCTGCTCCTCCTCTTCTCTTCTTCTCTTTCTTCCTTTTCTCCTTCTTCCTCTTCTCCTCTCCTCCTCCTCCTAGTTCCTGTTCCTCTTCTCTGTCTCTTCTTTTCCTCCTCCCTCTTCTCTTCCTCTTCCCCCTTCTCCTTCTCCACATTCTTCACCCCCTCCTCTTCTTTTCCTCCTTCTACCTGGTCTTCCTCTTCTTTTCTTCTCTTTCTTCCTTTTCTCCTTCTTATCCTCTACTCCTCCTAGTTCTTTTATCCTCTTCTGTCTCTTCTTTTCCTCCTCCTCCTCCCTCTTCTCTTCCTCTTCTCCCCTCTTTTCTCCTCTCCTTCTCCACATTCTTCATCTCCTCTTCTTTTCTCCTTCTCCTCTTCCTGTTCTTCCTCTTCTCTCCTCTTTTCCTCCTCCTCTTATTTTCCTTCTTCTTCCTGTTCTTCCTCTTCTCTTCGTCTCTTTCGTCCCTTTCTCCTTTCTATTCTCTCCTTTTCCTCCTGGTTCTTTTTCCTCTTCTCTTTCTCTTCTTTTCCTCCTCTTCTCTTCTTCTCTCCTCCTCCTCCTCTTCTCTTCCTCTTCTCACCCTCTTTCCCCTTCTTCTTCTCCACATTCATTTCCTCCTCTTCTTTTCTCTTTCTTCTCCTTTTCCTCTGCTTCTTTTCTCTCCCCTCCTCCTCCAAGGGTGGCATTAGCCTTGCTGTGCCTTCTTCCTCATCTCCTCTTCGTTCTTTTTCCTCTTTTCTTTCTCTTCTTTTCTTCCTTCTTTTCTCCTCCTCCATCTCCTCTGTTCTCTTCCTACTTCCTCTTCTCCTTCTCCACATTCTTCTTCCTCTCCTCCCCCTGCTTCTTCCTCCATTCCTCCTCCTCTTCTCCATTTCCCCTCCTTCTTTCACTTCGTTTTCCTCTTTCTCTTCCCTCTCCTCCTCCTCCTCCTCTTTTCCTTCTCTTGTTCTTCCCCATTCTTGTCCATTGCCTCTCCTTCTCTTTTTCTCCTTCTCTTTCTTCTTCCTTTTCTTGCTCTTCTCTTTCTCTCCTCCTCCCCCAAGGGTGGCGTTACTTCCACATGAACCCACCCTTTGTGTGCCTTGGCTTATCATCTTCCTCTTTTGTCCTTCTCTTCTTTCCTCTCCTCTTCACCATCTCCCCTCGTCCTCCTTTTTCTTCTCCTCCTCTCTTCATTCTCCTGCTTCCTCATCTCCTCTTATTCTTCTCATTCTCCTCCTCCTCCAAGAGTGGAATTACACATGAGCCCATGCTTTGTGTGCCTTAGCTTCTCCTTTTCTCCTGCTCTTCCTTCTTTTCTTTCTCCTCCTTCTCCACCATCTCCGTCTTCTTCACTTCCTTCTCCTCCTCTTTTCTTGTTTTCCTCCTTTTCTTTCTCCTCCTTCCCCTTCTCCACATTCTTCCTACTCTTCTCCTCGTCTCCTTCTTCCTCCACTTCTTCTCCTCATTCTCTTCCTCTTCACTGCTTCCTCTCCTCCTTTTTCTCCTCTTCTTCTCCGCCTCCTCCTGCTTTCTCATCTCTTCCTCCTCTTCTTCTTCTTCTCATTCTCCTCCTCCTCCAAGAGTGGAATTACACATGAGCCCATGCTTTGTGTGCCTTTGCTTCTCCTTTTCTCCGTCTCTTCCTTCTTCTCTTCCTTCTCCTTCTTCTTCTCCACCATCTCCGTCTCCTTCACTTCCTCCTCCTCTTTTCTCGTTTTCCTCCTTCTTTTCTTTCTCCTCCTTCCCCTTTTTCTTCTCATTCACATTCTTCCTCCTCTTCTCCTCCAAGGGTGGCATTATTCGCGCATGAGCCCACCCTTTGTGCGCTTCGGCTTCTCGGTTGCGCCTTTGGCTTTTGCGTGACACCTGCTCCTTCGTTGTGGTGGTTCTTTTGGCGGTTGTCACATAAGGTGCATTTCGCCGGTCAGGCGCAAACATGAAGCACGTCGCTTGCACATGTGCTCCAGGTGGAGACAGGGACGCCCAACACGCCCAGAGCTTCCGCGCTTGGGTTTCCCCTCCCAAGGTCTTGTTGCTTGAAAACAGGGGCCGGGAACCTACGGCTCGCGAGCCAGACGCGGCTCTTTTCACGATTGCATCTGGCTCTCCAAAGCAGCCCGGGCCTTGGTTTCCCAGCATGCAGCAGGGAGGAGTGACACATTCTCCATTCTCCCCCTTCCTTCCTTCCTTCCTTCCTTCCTTCCTTCCTTCCTTCCTTCCTCCCCTTCAACCTTTCCTTCTCTCCTTCCTTTTCCCTCCCTCTCTCCCCTTCCTTCTTTCCTCCATTCTCCCTCTTCCTTCCTTCCTCCCTCCTTCCTTCCTTCCTTCCTCTTCTATTCTTTTTCCCCAAGTCTTCTTTCCTTTCTGCCTTTCTTTTCCGCTCTCTCTCCCCTCCTTCTTTCCTCCATTCTCCCTCTTCCTTCCTTCCTCTCTTCCTTCCCCTTCCTTCTTTCTTCCACCCTTTCCTTTTCTCCCTCTTCCTTTTTCCTTCCCCCTTCTTCCCCATTTCACCCTTTTCCTTCTCCTTCTTTTCTTTCTTCACCTTTCCTTCCTCCCCCTTTCCTCCTCCCCTTCCTTCTTTCCTCCGTTCTCCCTCCTCCTTCCTTCCTCCTCCTTCCTTCCTTCCTTCCTCTTCTATTCTTTTTCCCCAAGTCTTCCTTTCCTTCTCCTGCCTTTCTTTTCACTTCCCTCTCTCTCCCCTTCCTTCTTTCCTCCATTCTCCCTCTTCCTTCCTTCCTCTTCCTTCCTTCCTTCCTTCCTTCCTCCCTTCACCCTTTCCTTTTCTCCTTCCTTTTCCCTCCCTCTCTCCCCTTCCTTCTTTCCTCCATTCTCCCTCTTCCTTCCTTCCTTCCTTCCTTTCTCCCCTTCACCCTTTCCTTCTCCCCCTTCCTTTTCCCTCCCTCTCTCCCCTTCCTTCTTTCCTCCGTTCTCCTTCCTTCCTTCCTTCCTTCCTTCCTTCCTTCCTCTTCTATTCTTTTTCCCCAAGTCTTCCTTTCCTTCTCCTTCCTTTCTTTTCACTTCCCTCGCTCTCCCTTTCCTTCTTTCCTCCAATCTCCCTCTTCCTTCCTTCCTCTTCCTGCCTTTCTTTCTCCCCTTCACCCTTTTCTCCTTCTCTCCTTCTTTTTCCCTCCCCCTCTCCCCTTCCTTCTTTCCTCCATTCTCCCTCCCTCCTTCCCTCTTCCTTCCTTCCTTCCTTCCTTCCTCTTCTATTCTTTTTCCCCAAGTCTTCCTTTCCTTCTCCTTCCTTTCTTTTCACTTACCTCTCTCCCCCTTCTTTCTTTTCTTCTTTTCCCTTCATAGTTTTACTTCTCTCTTTCCTTCCTTCCTCCTTTCCCTCTTTCATTCCTTTCCCATTTCCCTCTCTCCTTTCTTCTCTCCGTCCTTCCTGTCTGTTCTCCTTCCTTCCTTTTTTACCTCTTTCCTGCCTTTCCTTTCCTTTTCCTTTCCTTTCTACTTCCCTTGCCGAATGGAAAGAAGGAATGAACGGTAGAGGGAAGGAGGGGGGAGTGCGGCGAGGGAGAGGGGGTGGGGCCAGAGTGGGGAAGGGGCTGGGACGGGGCTGGAGTAAGGTGTGGGGCTCGAGCAGGGGGCGGGGCCAAAGGGAAAGAAGGAAGGAAGGAACGGTAGAGGGAAGGAGGGGGGAGCGCGCGAGGGAGAGTTGACAGGGCTAGAGTGGGATGCGGATGGAGCAGGGGGTGGGGCCGGAGCAGGGGGCGGGGCCTGTTATTGCCCCTCCACCACATCCCCCTCTCTTGCTAAAAAGAAAGAAGGAAAGAACGGTGGAAGGAAGGAGTGGGGAGTGCGGCGAGGGAGAGGGGGTGGGGCCAGAGTGGGGAAGGGGTGGGGATGGGGCTGGAGTAGGGGGTGGGGCCAGAGTGGGGGGCGGAGCCTCTTATTGCCCCTCCACCACATCCCCTCCCTTGCCAAAGGGAAAGAAGGAAAGAACGCAAGAGGGAAGGAGGGGGGAGTGCGGCGAGGGAGAGGGGGCAGGGCCAGAGCAGGGAAGGGGTGGGGACGAGGCTGGAGTAGGGGGTGGGGCCGGAGCTGGGGTGGGGCCTCTTATTGCCCCTCCACCACATCCCCCTCCCTTGCCAAAGGGAAAGAAGGAAGGAAGGAACGCAAGAGAGAAGGAGGGGAGAGTGCGTGGAGGAGGCGGGGCCAGAGTGCAACAATGGAGGATCTGTATTTTGTTAATTTAATTAATTTTGAGGGATTATTTGTGGGATTTTTATTTTTGGTCACACTTTGCGTTGCGGGACGTTTTGCTGCCAAATTTGGTGGGTATTGGCCCCGTACTTTTTTTTGTTTTTAAGGTAGTCACCACGACATGACCATCTATTATATAAAGGAGATCCCGTCATCGAACGACTGACAGAGACAGAGAAACCTTCCAAGGCAGAGACACCAAACTTGCCAACAAAAATAGGCCTCAGGCAAGGAAGGTTTTTAGCAAAGAAACTCCCCCCAAACCTAGAAGGCCCCCAAAACAACGATGGAAAAAACTACATTTCCCAGCATCGTCTGCAGCAGCCAGCGAAACCCATTGACCAACATCGGCCCACACAAAATGCAGGGAGGCTGAGTAACCATAGTAACGCTGGGCACAGCCAGCCAAGGCTAGGATAGAATGCTGAGTGATTTGAGTTCAGTCAGTTGGTGTTTGAGGGTTAAACCGTCAAAACCAAACTCTATGAGGGAGCAATTCTCCATCAATTACTACCCCCACAACACAACACAACTTCCTATCACAACCCATCCCCCAACCTTACGGGACCCCCCACACACAACACCTACCACCACCACAAACAAAACCAACTCCACCTACAGTATACTCCAACCACAACACAACACAACACTGCACTGATACTCTACAAACACACACAAACACCCAAAACACCCCACCCACACAAGCATTCCACAACATACTACCACCCACAATGCCACCACATACCCACTAACTCACCAAAAAAGTAATACCTACACACAACACAATACGCACATAACACAACCTTGCGTCTACTGCTCAACCCATTTGTATGCCATTCCTTCCTTCGCAACGCTACATACATCACACAAAAAAGGGCAGAACAAACGCCAGAACAGAAACACAGTTTCTTTTTTTCAAATCCAGAGTTGGGAAACCACAGAACCTCTTCAGGGCTGTCCAACTGCCGGCCCTGCAGGTGTTTTGGACTTCAAATCCCAGAAATCCTAACAGCTGGTAAACTGGCTAGGATTTCTGGGAGTTGAAGTCCAAAACACCTGCAGGGCCGGCAGTTGGACAGCCCTGCTTCCATCAACACAGCAGACGGAAAGACAAAAAACATTGTATATCCACAAGCTCTGCAGAACGCCAGCAACACCACACACCCACAACTCCACAGGACTTCAACATCCCACCCACCAGAACAACCCACAACGACACAGCCATGAATCCACCAATACCATAAGTCACATCAATTCCAACCCTGACATACTCAGACTATCTCGCATCTCTAAATAGGGCACAGCAGCGCGTGCCGGGTACAGCTAGTTTTTATATATAACTAGCTGTACCCGGCACGCGTTGCTGTGCCCTATTTAGAGATGCGAGACGTAAGAATTGGAAATGATGTTACTTACGGTCTTGGTGGGGTCATGTAGGCATGAATTGCGCACTTTCTATGTGTGCTCCAAATGATGTCATCTGGAAGCATGAGTAGTATTGTCTTCTATAGCGGAGGAAGTGTTTTGATTCTGGAGTGTCTCCACTCAGCAAAGTCTGTAGTGGTTGTGGAGGAGTGGCAAGTGGTGGTAGAGAGACTTTACCGGCTAGGCAGCACATTCCCGGTGTTTCTGCTGGGTATTTCAGGGCTTTGCAGTGTGTGCAGATGTGCGTTAGGGTGCCAATCTCGGCCTCTGGCGCCATGCTGTAGTCTTCTGCAGCGTTGTATCTGAAGGCTAGGCGGTGGAATTGGTTGTGGTGTTTTTGAAGTTTGTTTTCTGTGTTGCGACGTCGTTTTCTGCGCTCCTTGCGCGCTGCTGTTGTGTTGCATTTCTGCGTCTTTGTTGTTCCTGGCTGCGCGCTTCTTCTTGTCGTGCAGTTCTTTGCATTTGGTTCTCAGCTGTGCGTCGTGCAGTGACCTGTTGTCTGTGTCTCTGCTGCGCAGTGTGTTTCTGTTCTGGCGTGTGTTCTGCCCTTTTTTGTGTGATGTATGTAGCGTTGTGAGTGTGTCGTCCGATGCTGTTATTTTTATAAGGCATGGCTTGTCTTTTGGGTCAGTTTATGTCTGTGTGGAAGGAAGGAATAGTTTTTGTTTGTGGTGTTTGTAGGTGTTGTGTGTATGGGGTCCCGTAAGGTTGGTGGGATGGGTTGTGTTTGGAAGTTGTGTTGTGTTGTGTGGGTAGGAATTTGCTGGAGAATTGCTCCCTCAGAGTTTGGTTTTGGCAGTTTAACCCTCAAACACCAACTGAAATCTCTCAGCATTCTATCCTAGCCTTGGATGGCTCTTGCCAGCGCTGCTATGGTTACAGCAGTTATGCAAATCTGCCCTTATTGGCAGCCAATCATGTTGTTCAGAATGTAGAGGCTGGGTGAGTCGTTGGCTGTCCCGGAGGATACTGGGAAATGTAGTTTTATTTTTACTCGTTGTTTTGGGGGCCTTTTAGGTTTTGGGGGGGAAAGTTTCTTTGCTACAAACGTACCTTGCTTGAGGCCTATTTCTGTTGGCAAGTATTGTGTTTCTGCGTTGTATGTTTTCTTTGTTTGAGGTATACATCACATGACGTGAACCCATTTATATAATAGAAGATACAGATAGATAGTATCTCTCTATCATCTCTATGACTGGATTGCCCTCCGTTGGGAGTGCTTTGATTGTACTCCCCTCCTTGGGAGAAGAGGGATGGACTAGGTGGCCTTTGGGGGTCCCTTCCGGCTGTTTTCTTATCATCCCGAGACCCCGGTTGGCATCGCCTGCCTCTCCGAAGCCCCCGTCTGCGATTTCCAGGTCACCGCCTCCCACCCTCATGCATTTTAAATGGGACGGGTGACTCATTCGTCTCGGCCATTGCCTTCGTTTACCCCTAATTCGAGAAGACAAGCTGGAGAGACTTATGGGAGGGAAAACCGGAAGAGGGCCATTTCACTGCAAGGGATGTTATATGGCTTCCCCCAATGCCTTCAATACACTCCAAGCTGAGCCAAGAGTGTGATGCTGCAGCGAGTAAAGCCAATGCGATCCTAGGCTGCATCCATAGGAATAGAGTGTCTGGGGAAGCCATATAGTTCACTAGCTGACCCGGCCACGCTTCGCTGGGGCGTTTTCCTTCCTTTCGGGTTTGTTTTCCTTCCCTCTCCTTCCATCCATCCTTTTGTTTTTCTCTCTTTTCGTTTTTTTTTTTTGGGTAATCCTCGTTCTCTCCTTTTTTCTTCCTGTCTTCTCCCCTTCCATCCTCCTTCCTTTTCCTGCTCCTTACTGTTTTGTTCTCTATCTTTTACTTGTTTGCGCCGCCGTCGCCAGTTTCCCCCCGGTCCCGGACGCGGGCCAAGGTGGCTCCCGCACGGCCCGGGTCCGGGGAGGGGCGGTCTAAGGTAATTTGAAATGGTAGGCGAACATTATTTTGGTGCCCCCCCCAAAAAAACATTATTTTGCCCCCCATGTAAAACAAATATACAATTAGAATATCACAATACCATTAGTAGTATTATATTGCAGGGCTGTCCAAATGGCGGCGGGGGGGGGAGGCGGGGCAGGGAGGAGGAAGAGAGCTAGCTCCTCCTCCTTGGGCGCCCCCTCCCTCCCTAGGGTGGGGAGCCACCGAAAAAAGGGCAGAGGCGGCGCCAAGAGCAGCGCGTCACAGGCCTGGCGTGACGCGCTGCCCTGGCGCCGCCTTCTGCCCTTTTTTCAGCGCCCCCCCTTCCTAGGGTGGAGGGCGCCCAAAGCAGGCGTCACAGGCCTGGCGTGACACGCTGCTCTTGGGCAGCGTCTCCCCAGGCCTGTGGGGCGCTAGGCTCTTGGCAGCGCGCACGCCAGGCCTGTGACGCGCTGCTCTTGGCGCCGCCTTTTAGGAGGGGGGGCTTGGGGGCAGGGCCTGGGGTTGGGGCCTGGGCCTTAGGGGGGGGCCTGGGGCGGGGCCGGGGGCGGGGCCGAGCGGCCCCCCTAGGTCATCAGTGACCTCTTATCCGGCCTTGGACCCCGTAGAAGTTGGACAGCACTGTTATATTGTATCAATGTATATACAATATATCATACCATACTCATACTATATTATATCATAATTATATTATACTACATTACAATATAATTATATTATAATATATTGACATTATAATACAATATAACATTCTATTATCTTATTATTATAAAATAATAAATAAAATTATTTATTTCAATAAAATTATCCTCTACTAAATATTTTCATGACTCCTATAAAACTCAAATAACCCAAAATAAAGTAAAATAAAATATTATATATTACTATTTTGTACAATACCACTATACTGCAATATTGTTTGTAATATTGCATGTAATATAAAATATATCATTATTCTATTGTTATATTGTATTTGTATTATATTGTATGACAATATTAAGCAGAATTGTATAATAATCCACAAGAAATGCAATGTAAATGCATCAAAATCAGAATATATTACCTACCACCCGACTCATAATCCATAGGAGTCTCCCATAAGTCCAAAATTAGGATCCCAATGTAAATGTAAATAGAAAAACAGCCAAAATGTTCAAATGAGGTCGAATACAGGCAGCGCGGCCTGGGCAAACTTGGGCCCGCCCTCCCTCCTTCTAAGTGTTTTGGCCTCCAACTCCCACAACTCCTCATAGCCTCAGGCCCCTCAGGTCTAGGCAGAAATAGAGCCGAAGAAAGGAAGGAGGGAGAGAAGAGGTCACGGAGGAGGAAATCATTCATTCCTTCAAACTTCCTTCACTTCATTCCTTCACTTACACTTCCTTCACTGAGTCTTTTCTCCTTCCCTGCAAATGCGCGCGGCGGAGCCGAAAAGGGAGAGGGGAAGCACTCCCTGCCTGCCCGATAGGGAGTGCTTTGCTTACAGGCTTCTGCGCAAGGGAGCTACTGGGCATGCACAGAGGTTTTCACGGATGTGCAGTTGTTCCTGCGCTCAACTTCAGCTCTGGAGCAACTGCTCCTGCGCGAAAACCTCCGCGCATGCCCAGAAGCGGCGTCGGAGCACACAAGGCCGGGGCCCAAAAGCAGGCAGCTGCGGCGCTGTCTGGGGAACATCGGCAGGGCCAGGATGGCGCCCCATGCGGCCAGGATGGCGCCCCCTTCCCAGATGGCACCCTAGGCGGCCGCCTACTTGGCCTATCTTGTAGGACCGCCCCTGGGTCCGGGACCGGGTAAGAGGAGGCCGAAGACGGCACGGGCCAGGTGTGATACCGGCTGTGAGCCGGAGAGGGAGGCTGAGGAGACGGCGGAAGAGACTGGCACGGCTAGGGGACTACAGTTCCCAGAAGGCCCCGCGCGGCCAGTTCCTATTGAGAAGGAGGGTGCCCTTCTCTCCACCCTCCTTGCCAGTGAGCGGTGCGGAGCCTTCTGGGAAGTGTAATCCCATGGCCGTGGCCGCCTCCTCCGCCGTCTTCCAGTCGCTCTTGGGCCCGGGTCGCGCGGGCGGCGCCGTAGGAGGCGGCCACGGCCACGGGAGTACACTTTCCAGAAGGTCCCGCACGGCCAGTTCCCATTGGGAAGGAGGGTGCCCTTCTCTCCACCTTCCTTGCCAGGGAGCGGCGTGGAGCATTCTGGGAAGTCTAGTCCCGTGGCCGCCTCCTACAGAGCCGCCCGCGCGACCCGGGCCCAAGAGCGACGGGAAGACGGCGGAGGAGGCGGCCCCCGCCCCGGGACTACACTTCCCAGGAGGCACCGCGCCGCTCACTGGCAACGAGAGTGGAGAGAAGGGCACCCTCCTTCCCATTGGGAACTGGCCGCGCGGGGCCTTCTGGGAAGTGTAGTTCCCGCGGCTCTTGGGGCCGGGTTGTGCGGGCGGCGCCGTTGGCGCCTCCTCCGCCGTGTCCTCGGCCTTCCTTGCCGGCTCCCATCCGGTTCCCCAGGCCGCGGCGTCGCCTTCTCGGCCTTAGCTGTGAGGAGGGTCGGGGCCGGGATCGTGGTCATGTGGTGGTGCGTGGAGGCGGGGTGGGAGGGAGCATTGGTGGGAGGAGGAGGAGGGGCGGGGCCAAGGGGAGGCACGGTGGGAGGGAGCGTTGTGGCAGGGGCAGGTGTTTTTGGGGTGTTGTGGCACGGGTGTGTTTTTGGGGGTTTCGTGGTGGAGTTTTGTGGGCCGTATAGGGACCTTGGAGTATGGATTAGTGGCCTGGCGATTTTCGTGTGTCTGGGACATGTGGTTTTGGCGTCCATTTGCCGGGACGCACGACCACTCTCTTTTTATATATATAGATTGAAAGGGATCTAGGAGCCTTGGTGCAGCGTGATACTGCAGTGAAAAAGACCAATACGATCCTAGGAGCCTCAGTGGACCATGAACGGGGTGTTGTTGTGTTAATAATAATCTATCTATCTATGTATTAAAATAGGTGCCAGCGCGGGAGGAATAGGTGCCAGCGTTTCGATTGGCTGCCACTGTGGAATTATTTGCATAAAGGGCTCTGATTGGCCAGCCTCAGAATTCCAACATTCCACGGCCCCAGACAGAGGGGATTGGTTGCCACTGAAATGGTATTTGCATAAAGGACTCCCGATTGGCCAACCACATTCCAACATTCTAAAGTGACTCAGAGGGAAAAGGAAAGGCCTCAGGGCAGTCAGCCACTGTCACCCACAGCAATGACGGATCAGGACCAAATTTGGCAAACGGGGGCCCAATGGCCCACTTCACAACCTGGTGTGGTTTAGGGCAGGGTGGGCCACGAATAATGGGATTTGCAGTACCTTCACCTAATTCACTTCCCAAACAACACTGCAGCCCCTATAAATCACAGACAAGGCCCAAAATTGACAGCAAGGCTTCCTCAACTTGATTTTCCTGACTAGGCCTCACTCATGGGATACTGTTAGGCTTCCTCAACTTGATTTGCCTGACCAGACCCCCAACAATGACAGAACAAGACCAAACTTGGCACATAGACCCCCCAAGGTGCAGCCTACATCCTAGTGCAGTTTGAGGGAGGATGGACCATGGATGATGGGACTTGCAGTACTTTAATTCACTTCCTTAGAGCACTGTGGCCCACACCAATGACGAATCAGGACCAAACTTGGCACACAGAGGCCCAATGGCCCACTTTACAAACCTGCTGCGGTTTAGGGCAGGATGGCTCACAAATGATGGGATTTGCAGTACCTTCACCCAATTCATTCCCCACAGAACATTTCAGCCCCTACAAATCAGAGACCAGGCCCAAACTTGGCACACAGAGTACCCATTACCCACTCTACATCCTGGTGCAGTTTTGAGTGGGACGGACCACGGACTATGGGAGTTGAAGTACCTTCGCTCACTTTCTGAGACCGCTGCCACCCTCATCCAATGACTGATCAAGACCGCACTTGGCACACAGAGCCCCCATGACCCACCCTACACCCTGGTGCAGTTTGGAGAACGGGAGACCATGGATGATAGGACTTCCAGTACCTTCCCTCACTTCCAGAGACCGCTGCAACCCTCATCCACAGAATGATCAAGACCAAAACACTCCAGACCAAAGTCACGGGCCAGCTGGACCAGGGTGGATCAGCCCTGCTTGTCTTGTTAGATCTGACAGCAGCGTTTGACACCGTAGATCATGTATTGTTAGCCCACCGCCTAGCCGTGACTGGAGTCAGGGGGACTGCCCTTAAATGGGTGGCCTCCTTTCTCCGGGATCGGGGACAGCGTGTGGAGAGGGGAGAGGAGGTCTCCGGGAGGCTCCCATTAAGTTGTGGGTCCCCAGGGGCCATCCTCTCGCCCTTATTATTCAACATCTACATGCGCCCCTTGGCCCAGCTGGCCCGCGACTTTGGTCTGGAGTGTTATCAGTACGCGGATGACACCCAGCTTCTGCTGAGAATGGACGGCAGGCCGGACACCGTACCCGATTGTTTCCATCAATGCCTCGAAGCCGTGACTGGATGGCTGCGTGCCAGCTGGCTGAAGGTGAACCCGTCGAAGACGGAGATCTTGTGGCCCGGTCGCCCTGGGCTGGATGAGTGCCGGTTGCCTACCCTGGATGGCGAGCAACTTAGCCCGTCACCCTTGGTTAAGAGCTTGGGTGTTAAACTGGACTCCCAGCTGACCATGGAGGCCCAGGCCTCCATGGTCAGCTGGTGTCGTTTTTTCACCTACGGCAGGCTAGGCGACTGGCCCCCTACCTGTCCAGGGACGACCTGGCCACGGTGATCCAAGCGACGGTCATCTCGAGACTGGACTACTGCAACGCCCTCTACGTTGGCCTTCCCTTGTCGACAATCCGGAAACTCAAGCTGGTGCAGAATGCCGCGGCTCGCCTGCTGGTGGGAGCACCAGTGAGAGAGCACATTACTCCCATCCTCCGGCACCTGCACTGGCTTCCTATTGAGTACCGGATTGCCTTCAAGGTGTTGGTTTTAACCTTTAAGGCCTTACACGGTCTGGGGCCTGTGTACCTGAGGGACCGCCTTACCCCGTATGTTCCCCGAGATCACTGCGCTCGGAAGAGCAAAATTTGTTAGTGATTCCATCGTCCCGCTCCTGCCATCTGTCCAGTACTAGACAGAGAGCTTTTTCTGCTGCGGCTCCAGCACTTTGGAACTCGCTCCTGAGCACATCCGAGCGATCCCTGAACTCCTTCCCTTTCGAAGGGAATGTAAGACAACCTTTTTCAGGTTAGCGTTTGGCTAGACCCAAATGCGATTGGCTCGCCTGTCCCAGCAATGAACTATAGACCTGTTCCATCTCGGTTATGTACCATGTTTTTACTGCTGTTTTACTGTATGTTTTATTGTATGTTGTAATTGTGATCCGCCCCGAGCCTGCAGGGAGGAGCGGAATATAAAACCGAAGAAATAAATAAATAAATAATAAATAAATGTGACATACAGAGCCCCCATGACCCACTCTACATCCTGGAGCTGTTTGGAGGGGGGTGGACCATGGCCAATGGGACTTGCAGAACCTTCACTAAGTTCCTTGAGAGTGAGACGAGGAATCGAAGTGACAGACGCCTCCGTGTCGCAATTGTGGCGAGACGCCCGTCGGCCGGAGGCTCCTTGTCATTCACCCAGCGGAGGAAATAATGCGGCCCTACTAATATAAGGGGAATTAAGTCAACCACATTGCAATCTCCACAGAACAGAAGTTGATCTGGGGTGTAATGGCAAACAACAACCCGCGGGCCGAAAACGGCCCATAAAGTCGTTTACCCGGCACTTGCTCTCCACTTTATTCTACCGCTGCCATTTGCATATTGCTGCTTCCACCACTCTCTTCTTGCTCTTTAACTCTCCTTTCTTCTTTTTCATTCCTTTCTTTTTCCCCTTTCTTTTCCTTCCTATTCCATTCTATTCTTTTCTATTCTATTCCATTCTTTTCTTTCTTTTCTCCTTTCTATTTCATTCCTTTCTTTTATTTTCCTTTCTCTATTATCCCCCAAAACAGAGGGAAGGATGAAGGGAAAAAGAAAGGTAAGAAACAGAGAAGGAAGGAAGAGAAGAAAGGGAGGAAAGAGATGGAAGGAAGGGGGGAAAGGGAGGGAACAAGAAAGGAAAGTTAGGAAAAAGAGGGAACTGAGAGAAGAAACGGGAAAAGAAAGGGAGAAAAGAGGGGGAAGGAAGATTAAAAAAAGGAAGGAAGGAAACAGGGCAAAAAGAGAAGAAGGGGAGAATGAAAAGAAAAGAAACAGGTAAGGAAGAAAGAGAAGGAAGAGAAAAGGGGAAAAGAAGAGAGAGTGAAGGAAGGAAGAGAAGAAAGGGAGGAAAGAGATGGAAGGAAAGGAAGGAAGGAAGGGGGGAAAGGGAGGGAACGAGAAAAGAAAGTTATGAAAAAGAGGGAACTGAGAGAAGAAAGGGGGAAAGAGGGAGAAAAGAGAGGGAAGGAAGATTAAAAAGGAAGGAAACAGGGCAAGAAGAGAAGATGGGGAGAAAGAAAAGAAAGGAGACAAGAGAAGAAGGGGAGAAAGAAAAGAAAGGAAACAGGAAAGGAAGAAAGAGAAGGAAGAGAAAAGGGGAAAGGAAGAGAAAAAAGGGAAGGAAGGTAAGAAAGGCAGAAAGAATAGAAGGTAGTAAAGAGAGAGCAAAAGAAGAGAAGAAAGGGAGAAAAGAAGGGAAGAATAGAAAGTGAGAAAAAAGGAAATAGGAAGAACGAGTTAAGGGAGAGAAGAAAGGGAAGGAAGAGAAGAAAGAGACAGGAGGAAGGTAAGAAAGGCAGAAAGAATAGGAGGCAGTAAAGCGCAAAAGAAGAGAAGAAAGGGAGAAAAGAGTAGAAAATGAGAAAAAAGGAAATAGGAAAGAGTTAAGGGAGAGAAGTAAGAGAAGTAAGAGAGAAGGGAAGGAAGGTATGAAAGGCAGAAAGAATAGAAGGTAGTAAAGAGAGAGCAAAAGAAGAGAAGAAAGGCAGAAAAGAGTATAAAGTGAGAAAAAAGTGAATAGGAAGAAGGAGTTAAGGGAGAGAAGAAAGGGAAGGAAGAGAAAGGGAGAAGGAAGAGAAGAAAGAGAAAGAAGGGAAAGAGAGTAGAGAAGGAAGAAAGGAAAGGCAGAAAGAATGGAAAGTAGTAACGAGGGAGGGAAAGCGGTGAAAAGGAGAAAAAAGGGAAGGAAGAGAAGAAAAGGAAGAGAAGAAAGGAAAGTAGAGAAAAGTTTCGGTTCGTTCATGTCGGGAGGGTTTTGCATCTTATTTCAATGATTTTGAAATTTTTGCAATAGCGACATCTCGCAATTGCGATATAACGTATACGCCGCTCTCTCTTGCGGGCACACTGCAAAGTGTTCCTTGAGGTTGTGTTGCGCTGCTCGACGAGGGCGGTCGCCTTGCCGTCTCCTTAAACGGAAGGCCCCGCTCCGCTGCTTCTCGCGACGGCGGTCGCTGCGCCATTGCGAGACAGCAGAAAAGATGTCTTTGACACGCTGTGAGGAATCCCAATTTCACGCCCGTTTGGCCGAGAAAGGCCTCTCGCACGAGTGGGCACCGTAATTTGCGTGGAAATTCAAACACAGATAGGGCACGACCTGGCGCTTGGGCGCGTTTCGGCTCTGGAGGCGATGCTTGCGGAATTGCGACGTGGCGTGATATGTAGAGACCGCGCTAGCATATATATGTACCTGCCATGGCCCAGGTTGGGCTTTCCTTCGTGGCTCTTTCTTTCCTTTCCTCCCATACACCTCCTTCCCTCCCTCCCTCCCTCCCTCCCTTCCTTCTTCCCTTGCTTTCTCTATATACCTTCTCCCTCTTCCTTCTTGCTTTTCTTTCTCTTCCTTGCTTTCTCTTTCTTCCTTTCTCCCTCCTACTCCCTTCCTTTCCTTCCTTCCTTCCTTCCTTCCTTTTTCTTTCTTTTTTCTTTCTTTCTTTCTTTCAATCTTCCTTCCCTCCTTTCCCCTTCCCTTCTTTTTCTTCTCACTCCTCATACCTTTGCCAATTTCATTTCTCTTCCTTCTTTCCACCCTTCCTTTCTTCCGTCTCTCCTTTCCAATTTCATTTTCTTTCTTTCCTTCCTTTCCTCCCTTCCTTTCCTTTCTCTTCTTTCTCTTTCTTCTCTCCCCTCATACCTTTGTCACTTTCCCTTCCTTCCCTCATTTCTCCTTCTCTTCTTTTCTTCTCACCCCTCATACCTTTGCCACTGTTCCTTCCTTCCTTCCTTTCCTTTCTCATTTTTCTCTTTCTTCTCACCCCTCATACCTTTGCCACCTTCCTTCCTTCTTTCTTTCCTTCCTTCTCTCCTTTCTTTCCTTTTCTTTCCTTCCTTTCCTCCCTCCCTTTCCTTTCTCATCTTTCTCTTTCTTCTCACCCCTCATACCTTTGCCACCTTCCTTCCTTCTTTCTTTCTTTCCTTCCTTCTCTCCTTTCCTCTTTCATTTTCTTTCCTTCCTTTCCTCCCTTCCTTTCCTTTCTCTTTTTTCTCTTTCTTCTCACCCCTCATACCTTTGCCACCTTCCTTCCTTCCTTCCTTCCTTCCTTCCTTCCTTCCTTCTCTCCTTTCCTCTTTCATTTTCCTTCCTTCCTTTCCTCCCTTCCTTTCTCTTTTTTCTCTTTCTTCTTTCCCCACATACCTATTCTAGGCGGCGCCGGTGCTTTGCTTCTACAGTGTTTTTAAAGTTCTGGTGGTGAACACTAGGTGGCGCTGGTGCTTTGCTTCTACCGTGTTTTTAAAGTTCTGGTGGTGAACACTAGGTGGCGCTGGTGCTTTGCTTCTACAGTGTTGCTAAAGTTCTGGTGGTGAACACTAGGTGGCGCTGGTGCTTGCTTTTACAGTGTTTTTAAAGTTCTGGTGGTGAACACTAGGTGGCGCTGGTGCTTTGCTTCTACAGTGTTTTTAAAGTTCTGGTGGTGAACACTAGGTGGCGCTGGTGCTTGCTTTTACAGTGTTTTTAACGTTCTGGTGGTGAACACTAGGTGGCACTGGTGCTTTGCTTCTACAGTGTTGCTAAAGTTCTGGTGGTGAACACTAGGTGGCGCTGGTGCTTTGCTTCTACAGTGTTTTTACAGTTCTGGTGGTGAACACTAGGTGGCGCTGGTGCTTGCTTTTACAGTGTTGCTAACGTTCTGGTGGTGAACACTAGGTGGCGCTGGTGCTTTGCTTCTACAGTGTTGCTAAAGTTCTGGTGGTGAACACTAGGTGGCGCTGGTGCTTTGCTTCTACAGTGTTGCTAAAGTTCTGGTGGTGAACACTAGGTGGCGCTGGTGCTTTGCTTCTACAGTGTTGCTAAAGTTCTGGTGGTGAACACTAGGTGGCGCTGGTGCTTTGCTTCTACAGTGTTGCTACAGTTCTGGTGGTGAACACTAGGTGGCGCTGGTGCTTTGCTTCTACAGTGTTGCTACAGTTCTGGTGGTGAACACTAGGTGGCGCTGGTGCTTTGCTTCTACAGTGTTGCTACAGTTCTGGTGGTGAACACTAGGTGGCGCTGGTGCTTTGCTTCTACAGTGTTGCTAAAGTTCTGGTGGTGAACACTAGGTGGCGCTGGTGCTTTGCTTCTACAGTGTTGCTAAAGTTCTGGTGGTGAACACTAGGTGGCCCTGGTGCTATGCTTCTACAGTGTTGCTAAAGTTCTGGTGGTGAACACTAGGTGGCGCTGGTGCTTTGCTTCTACAGTGTTGCTAAAGTTCTGGTGGTGAACACTAGGTGGCGCTGGTGCTTTGCTTCTACAGTGTTGCTACAGTTCTGGTGGTGAACACTAGGTTTGCTTCTACAGTGTTGCTACAGTTCTGGTGGTGAACACTAGGTGGCGCTGGTGCTTTGCTTCTACAGTGTTGCTAAAGTTCTGGTGGTGAACACTAGGTGGCGCTGGTGCTTTGCTTCTACAGTGTTGCTAAAGTTCTGGTGGTGAACACTAGGTGGCGCTGGTGCTTTGCTTCTACAGTGTTGCTAAAGTTCTGGTGGTGAACACTAGGTGGCGCTGGTGCTTTGCTTCTACAGTGTTTTTAAAGTTCTGGTGGTGAACACTAGGTGGCGCTGGTGCTTGCTTTTACAGTGTTGCTAACGTTCTGGTGGTGAACACTAGGTGGCGATGGTGCTTTGCTTCTACAGTGTTTTTAACGTTCTGGTGGTGAACACTAGGTGGCGCTGGTGCTTGCTTTTACAGTGTTGCTAACGTTCTGGTGGTGAACACTAGGTGGCGATGGTGCTTTGCTTCTACAGTGTTGCTAAAGTTCTGGTGGTGAACACTAGGTGCTTTACAGTGGCGCTGGTGCTTTGCGCTGGTGCTTTACAGTGTTGCTAGTTCTGGCGGTGAACACTAGGTGGCGCTGGTGCTGTGCGTCTACAGTGTTGCTACAGTTCTGGTGGTGAACACTAGGTGGCGCTGGTGCTACAGTGTTTTAACAGTTCTGGTGGTGAACAGTGTTGCTACAGTTGCTCTGGTGGTGAACACTAGGTGGCGCTGGTGCTTCACGGTGTTGCTTCTACAGTGTTGCTACAGTTCAGTGTTGCTAAAGTAGGTGGGTGGCGCTGGTGCTTTGCTTCTACAGTGTTTAAAGTTCTGGTGGTGAACACAGTTCTGGTGGTGTGGTGAACACTGGTGGTGAACACTAGGTGGCGCTGGTGCTTCTACAGTGTTGCTAAAGTTCTGGTGGTGAACACTAGGTGGCGCTGGTGCTTGCTGCTACAGTGTTGCTACAGTTCTGGTGGTGAACACTAGGTGGCGCTGGTGCTTTGCTTCTACAGTGTTGCTAAAGTTCTGGTGGTGAACACTAGGTGGCGCTGGTGCTTTGCTTCTACAGTGTTGCTAAAGTTCTGGTGGTGAACACTAGGTGGCGCTGGTGCTTTGCTTCTACAGTGTTGCTACAGTTCTGGTGGTGAACACTAGGTGGCGCTGGTGCTTTGCTTCTACAGTGTTGCTACAGTTCTGGTGGTGAACACTAGGTGGCGCTGGTGCTTTGCTTCTACAGTGTTGCTACAGTTCTGGTGGTGAACACTAGGTGGCGCTGGTGCTTTGCTTCTACAGTGTTGCTACAGTTCTGGTGGTGAACACTAGGTGGCGCTGGTGCTTTGCTTCTACAGTGTTGCTACAGTTCTGGTGGTGAACACTAGGTGGCGCTGGTGCTTTGCTTCTACAGTGTTGCTACAGTTCTGGTGGTGAACACTAGGTGGCGCTGGTGCTTTGCTTCTACAGTGTTGCTACAGTTCTGGTGGTGAACACTAGGTGGCGCTGGTGCTTTGCTTCTACAGTGTTGCTAAAGTTCTGGTGGTGAACACTAGGTGGCGCTGGTGCTTTGCTTCTACAGTGTTGCTAAAGTTCTGGTGGTGAACACTAGGTGGCGCTGGTGCTTTGCTTCTACAGTGTTGCTAAAGTTCTGGTGGTGAACACTAGGTGGCGCTGGTGCTTTGCTTCTACAGTGTTGCTAAAGTTCTGGTGGTGAACACTAGGTGGCGCTGGTGCTTTGCTTCTACAGTGTTGCTAAAGTTCTGGTGGTGAACACTAGGTGGCGCTGGTGCTTTGCTTCTACAGTGTTGCTAAAGTTCTGGTGGTGAACACTAGGTGGCGCTGGTGCTTTGCTTCTACAGTGTTGCTAAAGTTCTGGTGGTGAACACTAGGTGGCGCTGGTGCTTTGCTTCTACAGTGTTGCTAACAGTTCTGGTGGTGAACACTAGGTGGCGCTGGTGCTTTGCTTCTACAGTGTTGCTAAAGTTCTGGTGGTGAACACTAGGTGGCGATGGTGCTTTGCTTCTACAGTGTTTTTAACGTTCTGGTGGTGAACACTAGGTGGCGCTGGTGCTTGCTTTTACAGTGTTGCTACAGTTCTGGTGGTGAACACTAGGTGGCGCTGGTGCTTTGCTTCTACAGTGTTGCTAAAGTTCTGGTGGTGAACACTAGGTGGCGCTGGTGCTTTGCTTTTACAGTGTTGCTACAGTTCTGGTGGTGAACACTAGGTGGCGCTGGTGCTTTGCTTCTACAGTGTTGCTACAGTTCTGGTGGTGAACACTAGGTGGCGCTGGTGCTTTGCTTCTACAGTGTTGCTACAGTTCTGGTGGTGAACACTAGGTGGCGCTGGTGCTTTGCTTCTACAGTGTTGCTACAGTTCTGGTGGTGAACACTAGGTGGCGCTGGTGCTTTGCTTCTACAGTGTTGCTACAGTTCTGGTGGTGAACACTAGGTGGCGCTGGTGCTTTGCTTCTACAGTGTTGCTACAGTTCTGGTGGTGAACACTAGGTGGCGCTGGTGCTTTGCTTCTACAGTGTTGTTAAAGTTCTGGTGGTGAACACTAGGTGGCGCTGGTGCTTTGCTTCTACAGTGTTGCTAAAGTTCTGGTGGTGAACACTAGGTGGCGCTGGTGCTTTGCTTCTACAGTGTTGCTAAAGTTCTGGTGGTGAACACTAGGTGGCGCTGGTGCTTTGCTTCTACAGTGTTGCTACAGTTCTGGTGGTGAACACTAGGTGGCGCTGGTGCTTTGCTTCTACAGTGTTGCTAAAGTTCTGGTGGTGAACACTAGGTGGCGCTGGTGCTTTGCTTCTACAGTGTTGCTACAGTTCTGGTGGTGAACACTAGGTGGCGCTGGTGCTTTGCTTCTACAGTGTTGCTACAGTTCTGGTGGTGAACACTTGGTGGCGCTGGTGCTTTGCTTCTACAGTGTTGCTAAAGTTCTGGTGGTTAACATTTCAGAACCACTAGAACTTTAGCAACACCACTAGAACTTTAGCAACCACTAGAACTTTAGCAACCATGATTGGCCAGGCCTTGTGTGTGTGAGAGAGAGACCTTTAATATGTATAATATAATATAATATGCTTTTAGAGAGATTATAGTGCGGAGCCTGGAAACCTGTTACTATATTTGTGTGTGTGTGTATACACACAAATTATGCAGAGCTCATTCAGCTGACGAAACTAGAAACGTCTCCTTTGGCTTTGAGTGTGAAAGGCGGCCTTTTTTCTTTCCAGGCTTTTGAAGAACGGAATGAAAGCAAAGTCTTTCTTCTTCTTCTCCCCGAACCTCAGCTGCAGGAACAATGCCGTGTTTTGTGATCATTCATTCCAACACGACTATCTTGCTTTCTCTCATAATTCATATCAAACGAGACCAGAAAGATGGAAGCCGGGTTATTTCAGGTCATGCAAATTGAAAGGACTTGTAGTTCGCCTACGTCCAGAGCGTACTAGGAACCAAACAATGATGGAACAGGACCAAACTTTACTTGCATAACCGATAAGCCCAAATTTGAATACTCGTGGGTTTTGGGGTGAATTGACCTAAACATTTTGTTTGCCCGCTTTCTGATTGGCTACAAGCCTCAACATTCCAACGTTATGATTGGATGCCACTGAGGGAGAATCTGCATACGGTTCCTGATTGGCCAGCCTCTACATTCCAACATTCCTAGGCAACACAGAGGGGATTGGTTGCCACTGAGGGAGAATTTGCATACAGTTTCTGATTGGCCAGCCTCTACATTCCAACATTCCTAGGCAACACAGAGGGGATTGGTTGCCACTGTGGGAGAATTTGCATACGGTTTCTTATTGGCCAGCCTCTACATTCCAACATTCCTAGGCAACACAGTGGGGATTGGTTGCCACTGAGGGAGAATCTGCATACGGTTTCTGATTGGCCAGCCTCTACATTCCAACATTCCTAGGCAACACAGAGGGGATTGGTTGCCACTGAGGGAGAATCTGCATACGGTTTCTGATTGGCCAGCCTCTACATTCCAACATTCCTAGGCAACACAGAGGGGATTGGTTGCCACTGAGGGAGAATCTGCATACGGTTTCTGATTGGCCAGCCTCTACATTCCAACATTCCTAGGCAACACAGAGGGGATTGGATGCCACTGAGGGAGAATCTGCATACGGTTTCTGATTGGCCAGCCTCTACATTCCAACATTCCTAGGCAACACAGAGGGGATTGGTTGCCACTGAGGAGAATTTGCATATGGTTTCTGATTGGCCAGCCTCTACATTCCAACATTCCTAGGCAACACAGAGGGATTGGTTGCCACTGAGGGAGAATCTGCATACGGTTTCTGATTGGCCAGCCTCTACATTCCAACATTCCTAGGCAACACAGAGGGGGTTGGTTGCCACTGAGGGAGAATCTGCATACGGTTTCTGATTGGCCAGCCTCTACATTCCAACATTCCTAGGCAACACAGAGGGGATTGGATGCCACTGAGGGAGAATCTGCATACGGTTTCTGATTGGCCAGCCTCTACATTCCAACATTCCTAGGCAACACAGAGGGGATTGGTTGCCACTGAGGGAGAATTTGCATATGGTTTCTGATTGGCCAGCCTCTACATTCCAACATTCCTAGGCAACACAGAGGGGATTGGTTGCCACTGAGGGAGAATCTGCATACGGTTTCTGATTGGCCAGCCTCTACATTCCAACATTCCTAGGCAACACAGAGGGGATTGGTTGCCACTGAGGGAGAATTTGCATATGGTTTCTGATTGGCCAGCCTCTACATTCCAACATTCCTAGGCAACACAGAGGGGATTGGTTGCCACTGAGGGAGAATTTGCATATGGTTTCTGATTGGCCAGCCTCTACATTCCAACATTCCTAGGCAACACAGAGGGGATTGGTTGCCACTGAGGGAGAATTTGCATATGGTTTCTGATTGGCCAGCCTCTACATTCCTACATTCCTAGGCAACACAGAGGGGATTGGTTGCCACTGAGGAGAATCTGCATACGGTTTCTGATTGGCCAGCCTCTACATTCCAACATTCCTAGGCAACACAGAGGGGATTGGTTGCCACTGAGGGAGAATTTGCATATGGTTTCTGATTGGCCAGCCTCTACATTCCAACATTCCTAGGCAACACAGAGGGGATTGGTTGCCACTGAGGGAGAATCTGCATACGGTTTCTGATTGGCCAGCCTCTACATTCCAACATTCCTAGGCAACACAGAGGGGATTGGTTGCCACTGAGGGAGAATTTGCATATGGTTTCTGATTAGCCACCCTCAACATTCCAACATTCTGAGGAGGCAGGGAGGGAAAAGGAAAGGGCCTCAGGCTGCCAGGAATGCTGGGAGTTGAAGTCCAAAATACATTGCGGCACCCAGCAATGACAGAACTTGGCACACAGATCCCCCCAAGACCCGCTCTACATCCTGGTGCAGTTTGAGGGAGGATGGGCCATGGATGACGGGACTTGCAGTACTTTAACTCACTTCCTTAGAGCACTGTGGCCCACACCAATGACGGATCGGGATCAAACATAGAGCTCTCTGAACCCAAACACCAATGGATCTGGACTAAACTTGTCGCACAGACCTGATATGACAAAATTTGATGACTGGAGGGTTTTTTTTGGGCAGGACGGGGATGGACAACTGGTTTTCCTTTCTGGGAGTTGTAGTTCACCCACAACCAGGGAAATGGTGACCTCTGCCAATGATGGACCTGGACTAAACTTGGCACACAGAACCCTCATGAGCAACTCAACCTACAGGAGAGGTTTGCGGGGACTGACTCACCGTCGTGGGAGTTGTAGTTCACCCTGCAGCCGGAGAGCACACCGGACCCCACCGATGATGCAACTAGAGCAGACTTGTCCAACATAATACACCTTAAGTACTGATGGAGTTCTTTGGGGGTAAACCTGGTATGATGGGAGTTGTAGTTCACCCACAACCTTATGCATTTTGGCCAATTAAATAATTGACTTTTTCAAATAACCTGGGCAACATCGGGTACCCAAGCTAGTAAATAATAATAATAATAATAATAATAGGAATATTCCCTTACTGTTGCTACTACTACTAATAACATTCCAATAATAATAGGAATATTCCCTTAAATGATACTGTTGCTATTACTAATAGCATTCCCATAATAATAATATTAGTAATATTAATAATAATAGGAATATGCCCTTAAATAATACTCTTGCTTCTACTACAAATAACATTCCCATAATAATAATAATAGTAGTAGTAGTAATAGGAATATTCCCTTAAATAATACTGTTGCTATTACTAATAGCATTCCCATAATAATAATATTAGTAATATTAATAATAATAGGGATATGCCCTTAAATAATACTCTTGCTTCTACTACAAATAACATTCCCATAATAATAATAATAATAATAGTAGTAATAGGAATATTCCCTTAAATAATACTGTTTCTATTACTAATAGCATTCCCATAATAATAATATTAGTAATATTAATAATAATAGGAATATGCCCTTAAATAATACTCTTGCTTCTACTACAAATAACATTCCCATAATAATAATAGTAGTAGTAGTAATAGGAATATTCCCTTAAATAATACTGTTGCTATTACTAATAGCATTCCCATAATAATAATATTATTAATATTATTAATAATAGGGATATGCCCTTAAATAATACTCTTGCTTCTACTACAAATAACATTCCCATAATAGTAATACTAGTAGTAGTAATAATAGGAATATTCCCTTACTGTTGCTACTACTACTAATAACATTCCAATAATAATAACTCCTAATAATAATAGGAATATTCCCTTAATAGGAAGGAAGGAGAGAAGAAAGAAAGGAGGGGAAAAGGGAAAGAATGAAGGAGGGAAAGGGGGAAAGAAGGAGAGGGGGAAGGAAGGAAGGGAAGAAGGAAAGCGGTACCAAAGGAAGGAAGAAGAGAAAGTAGAAAGGAAAGAAAAGGCAGGAAAGAGGTAAAGAAGGAAGGAGAACAGACAGGAAGGAAGGAGAGAAGAAAGAAAGGAGGGGAAAAGGAAGGAATGAAAGAGAAAAGGAGGGAGGGAAAGGAGGAAGGAAGGAGAGCAGACAGGAAGGAAGGAGAGAAGAAAGGAGGAGGGGAAAGGGAAGGAATGAATGAGGGAAAGGGAGAGGAAGGAAAGAGAGAAGGAGGGAGGGAAAAAGGAAGGAAGGAAAGAAAGAGGTGCTGAAGGAAGGAAGAAGAGAAAGTAGAAAGGAAAGGAAAAGGAAAAGGGAGGAAAGAGGTAAAGAAGGAAGGAAGGAAGAAGAGAAGAAAGAGGGAAAGAGGGAAAGGGAAGGAATGAAAGAGGTAAAGAAGGAAGGAAGGAGAAGAGACAGAAAGGAAGGAGAGAAAAAAGAAAAGGAAAAGGAAGGAAGGAGGAGAAGGAAAGAGGGAAAAGGGAAGGGAAAGGAAAAAGGAAAGGTAGGAAAAGGGGTAAGGAAGGAAGGAAGGAGAACAGACAGAAGGAGGGGAGAAGAAAGGAAGGAAAGAAGGAAGGGAAGGAAAGAGAAGGAAGGGGGGGAAAGGGAAGGAAAGGAAAGAAGGAAGGAAGGAAGGAAGAGAAGGAAAGGAAGGAAAAACCAACAGACAGGAAGGAAGGAAGAAGAGAAAGGTAGAAAGGAAAGAAAAACGAAAGGCAGGAAAGAGGTAAAGAAGGAAGGAGAGAAGAAAGAAGGGAGGGAAAAGGGAAGGAATGAAAGAGAAAAGGAGGGAGGGAAAGGAGGAAGGAGGGAAGGAAGGAAAGATGGCTTTGCCCGGGATTGCAAATTGAATTAGCCTTGCTAATGCAGAGATGATGAAAACGGTATCGCTCGGCGGGTTAATATCTCTGTATGAAATCTGATCGTGAAATTGGAACCGTTTTGCCGGCAGATCCGTGAAATTAGATTTGTCCCACGACTATTAGGCCAAAGCGTAGCACACAGGACGGGTGATAGCTTAGCTATTTATCTACTCGCATTTGCTTTCGAATTGCTAGGTAGGCGGAAGCTGGGCTAAAGGCCAGGAGCTCACCCTGACCCACGCCGTAAACGATCAACCTTTCGATGGACGGGATTTACTGCCGCTGGTGGTTTAACCTGCTGTGTTAAAGCCCGGCCCTGATATTATAATAATGATATAATAATAATAACAACACAATATCATAATAATGAAAATAATACAATAAGGATAATTTAATAATAGTTATAATCATGCAATAATGGGACTTCCGGGCGAGCGGCGATGGCGGCAGGACGGGAACTATAGCAGTAATGATAATAATCTAATAATGATAATCATATAACATAATAATATAATATAAATACTGTAAATAAATAAATAATAATGATGATAATAATAATCTAATAATATAAAATAATAACAATATAACAATTAGAATTATATAATATAAAATAATGATAATAATATAATAGTAATAATAATCTAATAATTTCAATGATATATAAAATAATGGTAATAATCTAATAATGATAATAATACAATAATGATAATAATCTAATAATTAGAATGATATAATATAAAATAATGGTAATCATCTAATAATGATAATAATCTAATAATAATGGTAATAATACAATAATGATAATAATAATACAATAATGATAATCTCATAATTAGAATGATCTAATATAAAATAATGATAATAATCTAATAATGATGATAATAATCTAATAATAATGTTAATAGTACAATAATAATAATACAATAATGATAATAATCTAATAATTAGAATGATGTAATATAAAATAGTGGTAATAATCTAATAATGATGATAATAATCTAATAATAATGTTAATAGTACAATAATAGTAATACAATAATGATAATAATCTAATAATTAGAATGATATAATATAAAATAATGGTAATAATCTAATAATGATGATAATAATCTAATAATAATGGTAATACAGTAATGATAATAATAATAAAATAATGATAATAATCTAATGATGATAATAAAAAATAATAATGTAATAATACAAGAATGATAATAATTTAATAATTAGAATGATATAATATAAAATAATGATAATAATCTAATAATAATGGTAATAATACAGTAATGATAATAATAATAAAATAATGATAATAATCTAATGATGATAATAATAAAATAATAATGTAATAATACAATAATGATGATAATAATACAAGAATGATAATAATATAACAATTAGAATGATATAATATAAAATAATGATAATAATCTATTAATAATGATCAAAATGATGGTAATACAATGATAATAATACAATAATAAGGATAATATAATAACTACAAGAATATAATAACAATGATCATAATGCAGTAGTACTTATAATATAATAATGATAATAACATAATAAATAATGGCGATAATAATAATATAATAATCTATTAATATAATGATGGTGATAATAATACAATAGTAATTATAATAATATATTAAAATAATAATATAATGATGATATAATAATGCAATAATAATGATAAGAATGTAATATTAATAATTCAATAATGATATAATCTAATAATAATAATAATAAAATAATAATATGATAATACAATAATAATATAATAACGATCAAAGTAATAATATAATGAGAATACAATAAGACTGGTAATATAATAATATAATAATATAATAATAAATAATGGTTATAATAATGATGATAATAATAGAATAATAGTACAATAATATAATATATGATGATGATAACAATACTTTTTTAATATACCAATGATATTTCATCCTCTTTTGATGTTTGTAGACTTGTATATCTCAAAATTATATTGAAATGCTTCTAACGTCAGCCGCTTTGAGTCTCCTTGTTGGAATATATATGAGCTTGGGGACCCGGCGGTGCCCAGGTTATTTCAGGAAGGCGTTGTGTGCCAAGGTTGGTTCCTATTAGATGTGTATGTGGCTTGCAGTGGTCTCAGGAACTTAGTGAAGGTACTGCAAGTCCCATCGGCCATGGTCCATCCCCCTCCCAACAGCACCAGGATGTAGAGTGGGTCATGGGGGCTCTGTGTGTCACATTTGGTCTTGATCATTCTCTGGGTGAGGGTTGCAGCGGTCTCGGAAGGTGAGTGAAGGTATTTCAAGTCCCATCATCTGTGGTCCGTCCTCCTTGAAACAGCACCAGGGTGTAGAGTGGGTCAAGGGGGCTCTGTGTGCGAATTTTGGTCTGTAGTGGTCATTGGGTGAGCGTCGCGTTGTGAAGTGGACCATTGGGCCCCTGTGTGCCAGGCTTGGTCCTGATCCATCAGTGCTTTGGGCCGCAGTGTCTGACTGCGGCCTTTCCTTTTCCCTCTGAGTCACCTTAGAATGTTGGAATGTGGTTGTCCAATCGGAGTCCTTTGTGCAAATACCATTTCAGTGGCAACTAATCCCCTCTGTCTGGGGCCGTAGAATGTTGGAGTTCTGAGGCTGGCCAATCAGAGTCCTTTATGCAAATAATCCCATAGTGGCAACCTATCGAAACGCTGTCACATATTCCTTGGCACCTCCGCACGTCCCAGAAAATGAACATTCCATTTCCAACGGGAAAAACCTGTCATTTGGCTAACTCAAGCATTCAGTTGCATTCTGTTTTGCTGGCCAATCAGAGTCCTCTATGCAAATAGTTCCTCAGTGGCAACCAATGCCCTCTGCCTGGTGCCTTAGAGTGTCGGAGTTCTGAGGCTGGCCAATCAGAGTCCTTTATGCAAATTGTCTCTCAGTGGCAACCAATGCCCTCTGTCTGGTGCCTTAGAGTGTTGGAGTTCTGAGGCTGGCCAATCAGTGTCCTTTATGCAAATATTCCCACAGTGGCAACCAATCGAAACGCTGTCACATATTCCTTGGCACCTCCCAGAAAATGAACATTCCATTTCCAACGGAAAAAAACCCTGTCATTTGGCTAACTCAAGCATTCAGTTGCCTCCTGTTTTGCTGGCCAATCAGAGTCCTTTATGCAAATAGTTCCTCAGTGCAACCAATTCCCTCTGTCTGGTGCCTTAAAGTGTTGGAGTTCTGAGGCTGGCCAATCAGTGTTCTTTATGCAAATAGTTCCTCAGTGGCAACCAACTCCCTCTGTCTGGTGCCTTAGAGTGTTGGAGTTCTGAGGCTGGCCAATCAGTGTTCTTTATGCAAATAGTTCCTCAGTGCAACCAATTCCCTCTGTCTGGTGCCTTAGAGTGTTGGAGTTCTGAGGCTGGCCAATCAGTGTTCTTTATGCAAATAGTTCCTCAGTGGCAACCAACTCCCTCTGTCTGGTGCCTTAGAGTGTTGGAGTTCTGAGGCTGGCCAATCAGTGTTCTTTATGCAAATAGTTCCTCAGTGCAACCAATTCCCTCTGTCTGGTGCCTTAGAGTGTTGGAGTTCTGAGGCTGGCCAATCAGAGTTCTTTATGCAAATAGTTCCTCAGTGCAACCAATTCCCTCTGTCTGGTGCCTTAGAGTGTTGGAGTTCTGAGGCTGGCCAATCAGAGTCCTTTATGCAAATAGTTCCTCAGTGCAACCAATTCCCTCTGTCTGGTGCCTTAGAACGTTGGAGTTCTGAGGCTGGCCAATCAGAGTCCTTTATGCAAATAGTTCCTCAGTGCAACCAATTCCCTCTGTCTGGTGCCTTAGAGTGTTGGAGTTCTGAGGCTGGCCAATCAGGGTCCTTTATGCAAATAGTTCCTCAGTGCAACCAATTCCCTCTGTCTGGTGCATTAGAGTGTTAGAGTTCTGAGGCTGGCCAATCAGTGTTCTTTATGCAAATATTCCCACAGTGGCAACCAATTGAAACGCTGGCACATATTCCTCCCTCCACACCACCGCACCTCCGCACCGCCGCAAACACTGACTTTTATTATATACATAGATAGATACAGATATATAGATATATACTGTAGATATGTAATAATATATAATAATAATGTATTATATATAAATAATAATAACAATAATACGTGTATGCATGTATTGAAACACAAATATATTACAATACATGGAACATGGAAATATTAAAACACGGATGGCTGGAGGGCTTTGATGGTGTCCTCCTGTCTGGCGGAAGGGAAGTCGGACTAGATGGCCTTTGGAGTCCCTTCCAATCCTAATAATAATAATAATAATGATAATAATAATAATATAGTAATTCTATCTTTAATGGCAGAAAAGAGTTAGACTAGATGGCCTTTGGAGTCCCTTCCAATTAATATATAATAATAATAATAATAGATGATAATAATACAGTAATTCTGTCTTACTTTATGGCAGGAAGGGGGTTGGACTACATGGCCTTTGGGGTGCCCTTTCCGCTCATTCCCAGCCTTTTGAAGCATGAAAAGCCTGCCAGCGTAACTGGCCTTACCGGTTTGACGATGGAAAGGAAACAAGGCCTTTTAGCGAAAGGGGTAGCCAAGGAAACCGCTAATGAGCCAAAGGTGTTCTTTTCCACCTGCCAAAAAGGTCCCGGGAGATGTAGTTTGCCAAGTACATTATTATTATTATTAGACTCCCAGAGTTGGAAGGGACCCCCAAAGGCCATCTAGTCCAACCCCTTTTGGCCAGACAGGAAGGCAGAATTATTATTATTATTATTATTATTATTATTATTATTATTGCCCCATTCACAATCGATTAAGCCTCTTAGATAATTTCAATGTACTATAACTATATAAGAACATAAGAACATAAGAAGAGCCATGCTGAATCGGGCCTCAGCCCATCTAGTCCAGCATTCTGTGTCACACAGTGGCCCACCAGTTGTACACGGGGATCTCGAGCAGAAGGGAGGGCAAAACCCTCGCCTGCTCCCGACCCCCCACAACCAGTACCCGGGGAAATCCTGCCTGCCTCCATCAACACAGAGGTGGCACTTGGATGTCCGTTTCAGTAACTACTGATTCCCTTGGTATCCATGAATCTGTCTCATCCTGCCTTGAAGCTGTCCAGGCTGACCGCTGTCACAATCTCCTCTGGAAGTGAGTTCCATAACCCAATGACCCTCTGGGTGAAGAAATATTTCCCTTTATTCGTCCTAACTTTCCTACCTTGGAGCTTCAGGGAGTGCCCCCTAGTCCTAGTGTTGGGTGACAGAGAAAATATTTTTTCTTTGTTCACCTTTTCTATCCCATGCATGATTTTATACACTTCGATCAAGTCGCCTCTTAGAGGCTGAAAAGACCAAGGTGTTGCAACCTGGTTTCGTAAGGGAGCCGCTCCATCCCTTGGGTCATTCTTGTTGCCCTTTTCTGTACCTTTTCCAGTTCCGTTATATCCTTCTTGAGGTGCGGTGACCAGAATTGTACACAGTACTCCAAATGTGGCCTCACCATAGATTTGTAGAGAGGCAATACAACATTTGCCGACCTATTTTCGATTCCCTTCCTGATCATGCCAAGCATAGAATTTGCTTTTTTCGCTGCTGCTGCGCACTGGGTTGACATCTTCATTGAGCTGTCCACCAAAACCCCGAGATCCCTTTCCTGGTTTGTCTCGGAAAGCTTTGACCCCATCAATTGGTAGGTGTCGTTGGGGTTCTTTGCCCCGATGTGCATGACTTTGCACTTGTTTAGGTTAAAATGCATTTGCCACTTTGTTGCCCATTCACTCAATTTCGAGAGATCTTTCTGGAGCTCTTTACAGTCAGTTTCATTTTTAATTACCCTGAACAGTTTAGTGTCGTCTGCAAACTTTGCTACCTCAGAATTCACTCCTACATCCAGGTCATTAATGAATAAATTAAAAAGTGACGGACCCAAAACTGAACCTTGGGGTACGCCACTTCTCACCTCTTTCCACCCAGAGAAATGTCCGTTTATTACCACCCTTTGTTTCCTACAGTTTAGCCAGGCTCCAATCCAGGACAAGACCTGTCCCCTGATTCCATGGCTGAAGAGCTTATTTAGGAGCCTTTGGTGAGGGACTTTGTCAAAAGCCTTTTGAAAGTCAAGGTAAACAATATCGACTGGGTCCCCTTTATCTATGTGTTTATTTACACCCTCAAAGAATTCTAACAAGTTAGTAAGACATGATTTGCCTTTGCAGAAACCATGTTGATTTTCCTTCAGCAATGCCTGTTCTTCTATGTGCTTGGTAATTTTTTCTTTAATAATGGTTTCCATCACTTTGCCTGGAACTGAGGTTAGACTAACTGGCCTATAATTTCCTGGATCACCCCTGGATCCTTTCTTGAAGATCGGAGTTACATTTGCCTCCCTCCAGTCCTCGGGTACAGTGCCTGATCTTAGAGAAAGGTTATATATTTTGGCTAGAATTTCAGCAATTTCACACTTGAGTTCCTATATAATATACTGGCTTCCTTCGACACTCTATTCCTATGGATGCAGCCCAGGATTGTATTGGCCTTTCTTGCTGCAGCATCACACTCTTGGCTCATGGTCTACTAAGGCTCCTCGATCCCTTTCAATGGACTACAGAATATAATGACTTCCTTAGACACTGTATTCCTATGGATGCAACCTGGGATGGTATTGGCCTTTTTCGCTGCAGCATCACGCTCTTGGCTCATGTTGTTGTTATTATATTATTATCGTCATCATTATATTATCATTATTATATTACATTATTTATTATCATTATTAGATGATATTACTACTACTATACCTAATTCATGGTCCACTAAGACTTCTAGATAATCTTTCAATGTAAATATATATATACATAGACGCACACATACACTTCCATGGACATCGTATTCACATGGAAGCAGACTAGATTGGCATAGGCCTTTTGCGCTGCAGCATCACACTCTTGGCTCATGTTGTTTTTATACTATTACTAGCTTGGGGACCCGGCCCTGCCCGGGTCATTTGAGAAAGGCATTGTGTGCCAAGGTTGGTCCTTATGAGATGTATACGTGGCTTGCAGTGGTCTCAGGAAGTGAGTGAAGGTACTGCAAGTCCCATCGGCCATGGTCCATCCCCCTCCCAACAGCACCAGGATGTAGAGTGGGTCATGTGGGCTCTGTGTGCCACGTTTGGTCTTGATTGTTCACTGGATGAGGGGCGCAGCAGTCTCGGAAGGTGAGTGAAGGTACTTCAAGTCCCATCATCCATGGTCCATCCTCCTTCAAACTGCACCAGGATGTAGAGTGGGTCAAGCGGGCTCTGTGTGGCAAGTTTGGTCTTGATCAGTCAGTGGATGAGGGTTGCAGCAGTCTGGGGAAGTGATTGGAGGTACTTAAAGTCCCATCATCCATGGTCTGCCCTCCTTCAAACTGCACCAGGATGTAGAGAGGCAAGTTGCGTACCAAGTTTGGTCTTCTTCTGTCATTGTTGGGAGCCACAAAGTGTTTTGGACTGAAACTCCCACCATGGCTGACTGCCTCAGGCCTTTGCCTTATCCCCCTCTGGCAGTTTAGAGTGTCGGAATGTTCGTGTTGGCTGGCCAATTAGAGGCGTTATGCAAATAATCCCTCACTGGCAACCAATCATGTTGTCGGAATGTAGAGGCCGGGAGCCAATCAGAACGCTGCCACATACATACATACATACACATACATACAAACACACATACAAACATTCCGCTTTATTATATAGAGATAGAGATGTAGATCTCTATATAATAGCACACACACACACACACATACACTTCCTTTATACCCAAGTGTCACCCAACTGTATGCATTCCCTTGGCCGAGAAGTATTTATATATTATTATTTATATATGATTATTATTATTATTACTTATAGTATTTATATTCTTACTTATTATTATTTATATTATTATTATAATATTTATATTGGATAAAAATAATATAATATAACATTATATTATTTTTACCCAATATAAATATAATAATATTATTATTTATATATTATTATTATTTATTGTATTACTTATATTATTTACATTTTTACTTATGTTATATTATATTATATTATTTATACCCAATATAAATATAATATTATTTTTATATATTATTATTTATAGTATTACTTATATTATTTATATTATTACTTATGTTATATTATATTATATTATTTCTACCCAATATAAACATATTATTATTTATTATTATTATTTATAGTATTACTTATATTATTTATATTATTACTTATGTTATATTATATTATATTATTTCTACCCAATATAAACATATTATTATTTATAGTATTACTTATATTATTTATATTATTACTTGTTATATTATATTATATTATTTTTACCCAATATAAATATAATAATATTATTTATATATTATTATTTATTATAGTATTACTTATATTATTTATATTATTACTTGTTATATTATATTATATTATTTTTACCCAATATAAATATAATAATATTATTTATATATTATTATTTATTATAGTATTACTTATATTATTTATATTATTACTTGTTATATTATATTATATTATTTCACCCACTATAAATATAATAATATTATTATTTATATATTATTATTTATATTATTACTTATGTTATATTATTTTACCCAATATAAATATATTATTATTGATTATTATTTATAGTATTACTTATATTATTTATATATTATTATTTATAGTATTACTTATGTTATATTATTTTACCCAATATAAATATATTATTATTGATTATTATTTATAGTATTACTTATATTATTTATATATTATTATTTATAGTATTACTTATATTATATTATATTATTTATACCCAAGTGGCACCCAACTGCATGCATTCCCTTGGCCAAGAAGGCTATAATAGATCTTGCCAAAAATGACACCTCTGAATAGGTGCGAGCATTGAGCGATGGCAGGGAAAGCAGTGCTGAATTGCATTGTTGAATTGCACCCAAAGCCCAGAGTTTTTGGGGAGACGCAGTTCTCCAAAGCACCTTTCCTCTTGCTGGGGATGTTTTGCATCCAAAGCCAAAGGTCTGAGCGAAGGAGAGTCTAATAATAGAGGGAATAATGACGGGAAGGAAGGAACAGGTGAGCCACTTCCCCGACAGGGAACGCCCCTTTCCTCCACCTGCGAATGAGTGGCGGCTCAGGTAGGCACTTCCTGTTTGGGGGAACGAGAAGGAGAAAGAGAGAAAGAAAGAAAAAAGGAGAGAAGGGAGATTGGAAAGAGAGAGGCCATTGTCCCCGCCGAGGATGAAATCGGACGAGGAGGAAGAAAACAAGACAGGTAGGGAGCCAGAGGGCAAAGGTGAACCTGGGCAAAGGTGCTTTTTGGCACGGGTTCGAGGCCGAGAGGCTTTTTGAGTGTGCAAACATGAGGGCGCCGGGCGCTGTGCGCTTGTGCTCTGCCTGCCAAACGTTTCCACATTCAAAAGAGGGCCTTGAACACCCTTTTGGGCTCATTTGGACTTACCAAACGGAGACAACGGGTTAAGCGCCTGTGCTTTGCCCACCAAGAGTGTCTTGAATCCGTCCTTTGCTCACAGGTGCTCTTTGACTCCGTGCTTTGCCCACCAAAGGTCTCCAGAGTCCGTGCTTTGCCCATCGAGTGTCTACAAGTCTCTGTTCCCACTGAGAGTTTGGGAGCCTGTCCGGCGAGGGTTCCTGAGTCCATGCTTTGCATGTCAAAGGTCTCCAGAGTCCGTGCTTTGCCCGTCAGAGGTCTCCTAGTCCATACTGAGGGTCTCCGAGTCCGTGCTTTGCCCATCGAGTGTCTACAAGTCTCTGTTTTGCCCACCAAGAGTTTGGGAGTCTGTCTGGCGAGGGTCTCTGAGTCCGTGCTTTGCATACCAAAGGTCTCCAGAGTCCGTGCTTTGCCCGTCAGAGGTCTCCTAGTCCATGCTTAGCATGTTGAGGGTCTCCGAGTCCGTGCTTTGCCCATCGAGTGTCTACAAGTCTCTGTTTTGCCCACCAAGAGTTTGAGAGTCTGTCCGGTGAGGGTCTCTGAGTCCGTGCTTTGCATGCCAAAGGTCTCCAGAGTCTGTGCTTTGCCCGTCAGAGGTCTCCTAGTCCATGCTTAGCATGTTGAGGGTCTCTGAGTTTGTGCTTTGCCCATTGAATGCCTACAAGTCTCTGTTTAGCCCACCAAGAGTTTGGGAGTCTGTCTGGGGTCTCTGAGTCCGTGCTTTGCATACCAAAGGTCTCAGAGTCTTCTAGGTCTCCTAGTCCATGCTTAGCATGTTGAGGGTCTCCGAGTCCGTGCTTTGCCCATCGAGTGTCTACAAGTCTCTGTTTAGCCCACCAAGAGTTTGGGAGTCTGTCTGGCAAGGGTCTCTGAGTCCGTGCTTTGCATGCCAAAGGTCTTCTAGTCCATACTTAGCATGTTGAGGGTCTCCGAGTCCGTGCTTTGCCCATCGAGTGTCTACAAGTCTCTGTTTTGCCCACCAAGAGTTTGGGAGTCTGTCTGGCAAGGGTCTCTGAGTCCGTGCTTTGCATACCAAAGATCTCCAGTGTCTTGCATGCCAAAGGTCTTCTAGTCCATACTTAGCATGTTGAGGGTCTCCGAGTCCGTGCTTTGCCCATCGAGTGTCTACAAGTCTCTGTTTAGCCCACCAAGAGTTTGGGAGTCTGTCTGGCAAGGGTCTCTGAGTCCGTGCTTTGCATGCCAAAGGTCTCCAGAGTCCGTGCTTTGCATGCCAGAGGTCTCCTAGTCCATGCTTAGCATGTTGAGGGTCTCCGAGTCCGTGCTTTGCCCATCGAGTGTCTACAAGTCTCTGTTTAGCCCACCAAGAGTTTGGGAGTCTGTCCGGCGAGTGTCTCTGAGTCCGTGCTTTGCATGCCAAAGGTCTTCTAGTCTGTACAGGGTCTCCTAGTCCATGCTTAGCATGTTGAGGGTCTCTGAGTTTGTGCTTTGCCCATCGAATGCCTACAAGTCTCTGTTTAGCCCACCAAGAGTTTGGGAGTCTGTCTGGCAAGGGTCTCTGAGTCCGTGCTTTGCATGCCAAAGGTCTCCTGAGTCTGTGCTTTGACCACCAAGGTTCTCTGAGTCTTTGCCAGGGTGTCCGAGTCATGCTTTGCATGTTGAGGGTCTCTGAGTCCGTGCTTTTCCCATCGAGTGTCCACAAGTCTCTGTTCTGCCCACCAAGAGTCTTTGTCTGTCCGGTGAGGGTGTCTGAGTTCATGCTATGCTCATTGAGGGTCTCCTGAGTCTGTGCTTTGACCACCAAGGCTCTCTGAGTCTTTGCCGTCGAGGCTGTCCGAGTTCATGCTTTGCTCATTGAGGGTCTCCTGAGTCTGTGCTTTGCCCATTGAGGGTCTCCTAAGTCTATGTTGGCGTCAAGGCTCTCTGTGTTCATGTTTGTTCAGAATCTGGGTTTGCTGAGCACCTCTCCGAGTCCATGCTTTGCTCATCAAGGGTCTCCGAGTCTGTGCTTTGCCCTCCAAAGGTCTCAGCTCTGCATGTCAAGGGTCCCCAAGTCCGTGCTTTGCCCATCCAGGGTCTCCATGCTTTGACATTTGGGGCTCTCTGAGTCCTTGAGTCTGTGCTTTGACCACCAGGGCTCTCTGAGTCTTTGCCCGTTGAGGCTGTCCGAGTTCATGCTTTGCTCATTGAGGGTCTCCTGAGTCTGTGCTTTGACCACCAAGGCTCTCTGAGTCTTTGCCCGTTGAGGCTGTCCGAGTTCATGCTTTGCTCATTGAGGGTCTCCTGAGTCTGTGCTTTGACCACCAAGGCTCTCTGAGTCTGTGCTTTGCATGCCAAAGGTCCCCAAATCCGTGCTTTGCCCACCAAGGGTCTTGGAGTCTGTGCTTTGCCCACCAAGGGCCTTTTGAGTCCGTGCTTTGCCCATTGAGGGTATCCAAGTCGTTGTTTTGCTAGCCGAGGGTTTTGGAGCCTGTACTTGGCTCGCCAAGTGTCTCCGAATCTGTGCTTTGCACACCGAGGGTCTTGGAGTCTGTGCTTTGCCCACCAAGGGCCTTTTGAGTCCGTGCTTTGCCCATTGAGGGTATCCAAGTCGTTGCTTTGCTAGCCGAGGGTTTTGGAGCCTGTACTTTGCTCGCCAAGTGTCTCCGAATCTGTGCTTTGCACTCCGAGGGTCTTGGAGTCTGTGCTTTGCCCACCAAGGGCCTTTTGAGTCCGTGCTTTGCCCATTGAGGGTATCCAAGTCGTTGCTTTGCTAGCCGAGGGTTTTGGAGCCTGTACTTTGCTCGCCAAGTGTCTCCGAATCTGTGCTTTGCATGCCAAAGGTCTCCAAATCCGTGCTTTGCCCACCAAGGGTCTTGGAGTCTGTGCTTTGCCCACCAAGGGCCTTTTGAGTCCGTGCTTTGCTCATTGAGGGTATCCAAGTCGTTGCTTTGCTAGCCGAGGGTTTTGGAGCCTGTACTTTGCTCGCCAAGTGTCTCCGAATCTGTGCTTTTTGCCAAAGGTCCAAAGGTCTCCAAAGGGTCTTGTGCTTTGCTTTGCCCACGAAAGGCCTTTTGAGTCCGTGCTTTGCTCATTGGGGGCATCCAAGTCGTTGCTTTGCTAGCCAAAGGTTTTGGAGCCTGTACTTTGCTCGCCAAGTGTCTCCGAATCTGTGCTTTGCATGCCAAAGGTCTCCAAATCCGTGCTTTGCACACCGAGGGTCTCTGAGTCTACGCTTTGCCCACCAAGGGCCTTTTGAGTCCATGCTTTGCTCATTGAGGGTATCCAAGTCGTTGCTTTGCTAGCCGAGGGTTTTGGAGTCTGTACTTTGCTCGCCAAGTGTCTGTCCTTTGCATGCCAAAGGTCTTTAAATGTCTGCCGAGGGTCTTGGAGTCTGTGCTTTGCCTGCCAAAGGTCTCCAATTCCGTGCTTTGCATGCCGAGGGTCTCCGAGTCTACGCTTTGCCCACAGAGGGTCTCCGAGTCCATGCTTTGCCCACTGAAGGCCTTCAAAGTCTATGTTTTGCCCACCGAGGCTCTCCGAGTCCGTGCTTTGCCCACCAAGTCCGTGCTTTGGGTTGGCGTCATAGCACAAGACTTTGGAGCATTAAACCCGTGTCTCCGAAGTCCTGGGTTGGAATTCCCGCCTAGGCCACACCAAAAAAACCCAGCCCCAATTGGGTGAGTCACACTCTCTCAGCTCCAGCCCTAAATTAGAAGTGACCATAGAGGTTCACAACGACGACAACAACAACAAATGCCAAACCAGTGAGAGGAATAATTACTGGAACGCATGAGCTTGTTTTGTCCTTGCAAGAAGACCTTGTTTACTATATTTATTGTTTCCTGCAAGATACAGTTAAGGGGATTTCTAGTGCAGGGGTGCCCAAAATATTATGTATTGCATATACTTTTATGTTTGTATGTTTTTGAATGTGCTGTACCCCATTTTGAGTCACCAATTATTTATTTATTTATTTATTTATTTATTTATTTATTTATTTCACAATAGGTGAAATGTAAGAATTTGTGGTTTCCCATTCTTCTGGGAATAATAATAATAATAATTATTATTATTATTTCACATTAACTGCCATGATTCCATCCTTTGAAACTTTGGGATTTGTAGTTTTCCGTTCTTCTAGGTATTATTATTATTATTATTATTATTGTTATGTTGTTGTTGTTAAGAACATAAGAAGAGCCATGCTGAATCGGGCCTCAGCGCATCTAGCCCAGCATTCTGCGTCACACAGTGGCCCCTAGTTGTACACGGGGATCTCGAGCAGAAGGGAGGGCAAAACCCTGACCTGCTCCCGACCCCCCACAACCAGTACCCGGGGAAATCCTGCCTACCTCAACCAACTCCGAGGTGGCACTTGAATGTCCTTTTCAGTAACTACTGATTCCCTTGGTATCCATGAATCTGTCTAATCCTGCCTTGAAGCTGTCCAGGCTGACCGCGGTCACAACCTCCTCTGGAAGTGAGTTCCATAACCCATGACCCTCTGGGTGAAGAAATATTTCCCTTTATTAGTCCTAACTTTCCTACCTTGGAGCTTAGGAGTGCCCCTAGTCCTAGTGTTGTGTGACAGAGAAAATATTTTTCTTTATTCACCTTTTTCTATCCCATGCATGATTTTACACTCGGATCAAGTCACCTCTTAAACGCCGTCTTTCAAGGCTGAAAAGACCAGGGCGTTGCAACCTGGTTTCGAAGGAGCCGCTCCATCCCTTGGATCATTCTTGTTGCCCTTTTTCTGTACCTTTTCCAGTTCCGTTATATCCTTCTTGAGGTGCGGAGACCAGAATTGTACACAGTACTCCAGATGTGGCCTCACCATAGATTTGTAGAGAGGCAATACAACATTTGCCGACCTATTTTCGATTCCCTTCCTGATCATGCCTAGCATAGAATTTGCTTTTTTTTCACTGCTGCTGCACTGGGTTGACATCTTCATTGAGCTGTCCACCAAAACCCCAAGATCCTTTCCTGGTTTGTCTCGGAAAGCTTTGACCCCATCAATTTGTAGGTGTAGTTGGGGTTCTTTGCCCCGATGTGCATGACTTTACGCTTGTTTAGGTTAAAATGCATTTGCCACTTTGTTGCCCATTCACTCAATTTCGAGAGATCTTTCTGGAGCTCTTTGCAGTCAGTTTCATTTTTAACTACCCTGAACAGTTCAGTGTCGTCTGCAAACTTTGCAAACTTTGCTGTTATTTTGGATACTATTATTAGGTTTTTTTGGATATTATTCTTATTTGTTGTTATTTCACATTAAGTGCCATGGTACCATATTTTGAATCCTTGGGATTTGTAGTTTCCAATTCTTCTTCTTCTAATAATAATAATAATAATAATAATAATAATATTTCACATTAAGTGCCGTGGTCCCATTCTTTGAAACTTTGGGATTTGTAGTTTCCCGTTCTAGGTATTATTATGTAGTAGTAGTTGTTATTTTGGGTATTATTATTAGTTTTTTGGATATTTTTCTTATTTGTTGTTATTATTATTTCACATTCAGTGCCATGGTCCCATATTTTGAATTCTTGGGATTTGTAGTTTCCTATTCCTCTTCTTCTAATAATAATAATAGTAATAATAATAATTCAAATTAAGTGCCGTGATCCCATTCTTTGAAACTTTGGGATTTGTAGTTTCCCGTTCTTCTAGGTATTATTATTATTATGTTGTTGTTGTTGTTATTATTTTGGGTATTATTATTAGTTTTTTGGATATTATTCTTATTCGTTGTTGTTCTTGTTATTATTTCACATTAATTTCCATGGTCCCATATTTTGAATCCTTGGGATTTGTAGTTTCCTATTCTTCTTCTTCTAATAATAATAATAATAATAATAATAATTCACATTAAGTGCCGTGATCCCATTATTTGAAACTTTGGGATTTGTAGTTTCCCATTCTTCTAGGTATTGTTATTAATATTATTATTAATATTTCACATTAAGTGCCATGGTACCATTCTTTGAAACTTTGGGATTTGTAGTTTCCCGTTCTTCTAGGTATTACTATTATTATTATGTTGTTATTATTATTTTGGGTATTGTTATTAGTTTTTTGGATATTATTATTTGTTGTTATTTCACATTAAGTGCCGTGGTACCATTCTTTGAGACTTTGGGATTTGTAGTTTCCCGTTCTTCTAGGTATTACTATTATTATGTGGTTGTTATTATTATTTTGGGTATTGTTATTAGTTTTTTGGATATTATTATTTGTTGTTGCTTTTTCACATTAAGTGCCATGGTCCCATCCTTTGAAACCTTGGTATTTGTAGTTTCCCATTCTTCTAGGTATTGTTATTTATTATTTGCTATTATTATACGAAAGGAAAGTCCTAACGGGGACGTGTCTCACCTTCTCGAAAGGAAGTTATAGTTTAACTCTCCAACAGTGGACTTTGTCCTTGTTTAAAGACCCTGCAAACACAGCTTCGGCCGGAAAATAATAACCATTTGCCAAAAGGCAAAATCAGGGAATTTGAAGAATTCAATCACAACCGTGGATACGGAGGGTCAGCTGCAGAGAGCATGACCCCTGTATCCGCGAAAAGTGGTTGTTTTTAATTGAAAAAGAAAACTTTGGAAAAATGCCTAAAAATCAGTAGATGAACGAATCTTTCTGAAACTTTGCGGGATCGATACCCTGCTTATGTTGCCTTGTTGTTGTGAAATTCAAGGGGATACCTTTTGTAGTTTATTTTAAAAAAATATACTAGCTGACCCGGCCACGCGTTGCTGTGGGATATTTGTAACTTGGGGACTGTGTGTGTAGTTATGTATATGTGTATGCATGTATATGTGTGTACTTATGTATATGTGTGTTTGTATATGTATATGTGTGTATATGTGTTGGTGTGTGTAAGTACAGATGTGTGTATGTATGTGTGTATGTGTATATTTGTATATTTCAGTGCATGTATATATGTATGTGTGTATGTGTTCCTTTCTTCTCCCCTCCTTCCTTCCCTCCATCCTTCTATCCTGTCCTTCCTTTCCCCTCCCTCCCTCCCTCCCTTCCTTCCCTCCATCCTTCTATCCTTTCCTTCCTTTCCCCTCCCCTCCTTCTTGCTATCCTTCCTATGAGATCTGCACAGCTCACCTTTATTTGTAAGGCAAAGAGCCGGCGGTGTCCATAGACACCTCCAAGGCCATTTGGTCTGCTTGCCTGCACAGCTCACCTCTACTTGTAAGCCAAAGAACCGGCGCTGTCCACAGACACGTCCAAGGCCATTGGTCTGCTTGCCTGCATATCACCTCTATTTGTAAGCCAAAGAGCCGGCGCTGTCCATAGACACCTCCAAGGCCATTTGGTCTGCTTGCCTGCATAGCTCACCTCTACTTGTAAGCCAAAGAACCGGCGCTGACCATAGACACCTCCAAGGCCATTTGGTCTGCTTGCCTGCATAGCTCACCTCTACTTGTAAGCCAAAGAACCGGCGCTGACCATAGACACGTCCAAGGCCATTTGGTCTGCTTGCCTGCACAGCTCACCTCTACTTGTAAGCCAAAGAACCGGCGCTGTCCACAGACACGTCCAAGGCCATTTGGTCTGCTTGCCTGCATAGCTTACCTCTACTTGTAAGCCAAAGAACCGGCGCTGACCATAGACACCTCCAAGGCCATTTGGTCTGCTTGCCTGCATAGCTCACCTCTACTTGTAAGCAAAGAACCGGCGCTGTCCATAGACACGTCCAAGGCCATTTGGTCTGCTTGCTTGCATAGCTCACCTCTACTTGTAAGCCAAAGAACCGGCGCTGACCATAGACACCTCCAAGGCCATTTGGCCTGCTTGCCTGTATTGTCATCAGTAGATGACCGAAATGGCCTGAAAATTGACAGGCTCAAACGTGCGTCAAGTTTCATCCCGATAGCTGTTAAAATGACAGAGAAACGAGCCTCGGAAATTTCCCCGTGGCTCTTTCTTTTCTTTCTTTCCTTCCTTTTCTCCTTTCCCTTCTTCTCGTTCTGACGACTCACCTTTGGCATCGTTTACCTGCCGCGTAATTAACCCCGTTGTTATGTTTCTCCTTCGATTGCAAAAGGAAAATAAATTAAGAAAAATACCTGGAGCTGTTTTTCCGACAATTAACCTTGTCGTGCTTTGCGCTCACGGGATTTAATGACCTTGTTTTTGTGGTTGCGGTGGCATTTGTGTTTATTTTGGCCGTATGGGCCGGATGGGCCTCTGTCGGGAATGTTTTAAATGGGCTTGTCTTCAATTTGGCCATATGGGGAGGATAGGCCTCTGTCGAAAGTTGTTTCAGTGGCAGAATGGGCTTGGACTAGATGACCTCTAGGGCAGTGTTTCCCAACCAGTGTGCCAAAGAGGAAGGGGGAGGAAGAGGTCTCTGTCGAAAGCTGGCATGGGCAAACTTGGACCTTCCAGGTGTGTTGGACTTCAACTCCCACCATTCCTAGCAGTCTCAGGCCCTTTTCCTTTCTCCCCCTCAGCCACTTAAGCAGGAAAGGGCCTCAGGCTGTTAGGAATGGTGGGAGTTGGAGTCCAACGCACCCAGAGGGCCGGAGTTTTCCCATGCCTGTTTGAGAGACCTTAAAGTGGTGAGCCTCCTTCCAACATTGCGATTCTGGATAGAAAACAAACAACATAACATTGTTTGAATCCACAGTGCTCTCTGGGTGTAGGCGAACTACAACTCCCACACTCAAGGTCAATTCCCAAGCAAACCCTTTCAGTACTTTCTGTTGGTAATGAGAGTTCAATACGCCAAGTTTGGCTCAAATCCATTGTTGCAAGAGTTCAGGATGCTCTTTGATTGTAGGTGAACTATAAATCCCAGCAACTACAACTCCCAAATGTCAAGGTCTATTTTCCCCAAACTCCATCTGTGTTCACTTTTGGGCATATTGAGTATTCATGCCAAGTTTGGTCCTGATCCAACATTGTTTCAGTCCACCGTGCTCTCTGGATATAGGTGAACTACAACTCCAAAACCCAAGGTCAATGCCCACCAAACTCTTATAGTATTTTCTCTTGGTCATGGGAGTTCTGTGTGGGAAGTTTGTGTCTTTCTGCCATTCCTGCCAGGATATCTATGTTGTGTTCATCGAAACAGGCCCAGGTTTCACACTGAGTGTATAAATACATTGAAAAACATATTAACTATATGTATTACTGTGTTAGAGTGTCGTTTTGTGTCATTTTGGTTGGTGGCGTGCCCCAGGGTTTTGTAAATGTAAAAAATGTGCCGCGGCTCAAAAAAGGTTGGGAAACACTGGACTAGATGACCTCTAGGGTCCCCTTCTGAACTTAAGGCATATTTGCGATGATCGGCCATTTCTCTGGGATGTGTAGTGCTCTTCCAAAGGGAAGGCTCCATGGAATCAATCCACGAAAAGCCTAAATCCCATAAGCCTCGGGTCCCTTCGTAAAGCCAGGAGCTAGAGAGGAAAGAAAGGAGAAAAGGGAGAGAGTGAAGAAAGGAAGGGAAAAAGGGAAGGAAATAATTCCAATGGAGGAATAGAAAGAAGGGAATGAGGGAGGGAAGGAAGGAAGGAAAAAGAATGAAAGAAAGAAAAGAAAGAAAGGAGGGATGATGGAAGGAAGGGATCGCTAGAGAGGAAAGACAGGAGAAAAGGATGGAGTGAAGAAAGGAGGGGAGAAAAAGGGAAGGAAATAATTCCAATGGAGGAATAGAAAGAAGGGAGGGAAGGAAGGGAATGAGGGAGGGAAGGAAGGAAAGAATGAAAGAAAGAAAGAAAGGAGGGATGATGGAAGGAAGGGATCGCTAGAGAGGAAAGGAGAAAAGGGAGAGAGTGAAGAAAGGAAGGGAAAAAGGGAAGGAAATAATTCCAATGGAGGAATAGAAAGAAGGGAATGAGGGAGGGAAGGAAGGAAAAAAGGAAAGAACGAAAGAAAGAAAGAAAAAAAGGAGGGATGATGGAAGGAAGGGATCCCGCTAGAGGGAAAGAGAGAAAAAAAGGGAGAGTGAAGAAAGGAAGGGAAAAGGGAAGGAAATAATTCCAATGGAGGAATAGAAAGAAGAAGGGAGGGAAAGGAAGGGGAATGAGAAAGAGGGAGGGAGGAAGAAAAAGAAAGAAAGAGAAAAGGAGGGATGATGGAAGGAAGGGATCTGCTAGAGAGGAAAGGAGAAAAGGGAGAAAGAGTGAAAGAAAGGAAGGGGGAAGGAGGAAATAATTCCAATGGAGGAATCGAAGGAAGGGAGGGAGGGAAGGAAGGAAGGAAGGAAGGAAAGGAAAAGGAAAAGGGAGGAAGAAAAGAGAGGCTAGACAGAAAAGAAAGGAGGGATGGAAGGAAGGAACTGCTATAGAGAAAAGGGGAAAAAAAGAAAGGAATAAAGGGGGAGGAAGGAAATAATTCCAATGGAAGGAATAAAAAAGAAAAAGGGAGGAATGGAAGGAAAGAACTGCTATAGAAAAGAGGAAAGGAAAGGAGAGGAATGGAAAGAAGGAAGCTAGACAGAAAAGGAAAGGAGGATGAAGAAAGGGAAGGAAAGAATTCCAATGGAGGAGGGAGGAAGAAAGAAGAAGGGAAGAACAAGGAAGGGGAACAAGGAAGGAAAGAAAGAGGAAAAGAAAGAAAGGAGGGAGGAATGGAAGGAAGGGACTGCTATAGAGAAGGGGGAAAAGAATGAAGAAAGGAATGAAGAGAGGGAAGGAAATAATTCAAGGAGGAATAGAAGAAGAAGGAAAAGAAGGGAGGAGGGAGGGGGGGGGAGGAGGGAAGGAAGGAAGGAAGAAGGGAAGGAAGGAAGGAAGGAAGGAAGGAAGGAAGGAAGGAAAGGAAAGGGAAAGGGTTGAATGGAAGGAAGGGATTGCTATAGAGAAAAGGAAAAATGAAGAAAGGAATGAAGAGAGGGGAAGGAAATAATTCAAAGGAGGAATAGAAGGGAGGGAAGGAAAAGAAGGGAGGGAGGGGAGGGAGGAGGAAAGAGGAAGGAAGGAAGGAAAGGAAGGAAGGAAGGAAGGAAGGAAGGAAGGAAGGAAGAGGAAGGAAGGGTGAATGGAAGGAAGGGATTGCTATAGAGAAAAGGAAAGAATGAAGAAAGGAATGAAGAGAGGAAGGAAATAATTCCAAAGGAGAGAATAGAAAGAAAAAGAAGGAAAGGGAGGGAGGGAGGGAGGGAGAATGGAAGAGGAAGGAAGGAAGGAAGGAAGGAAGGGAGGAAGGAAGGAAGGAAGAGAAAAGGGTGAATGGAAGGGAAGGGTTGCTATAGAAAAGGGAAAGAATGAAGAAAGGAATGAAGAGAGGGAAGGAAATAATTCAAAGGAGGAATAGAAAAAGAAGGAAAAGAAGGGAGGGGAGAGGGAGAGGGGAGGAGGGGAAGGGAAAGGGAAAAGAAGGAAGGAAGGAAGAAAGGAAGGAAGGAAGGAAGGAAGGTGAATGGAAGGAAAGGAATACTATAGAGAAAAAGGAAAGGAATAGAAGAAAAGGAATGAAGAGAATAAGGGAAGGAAATAATTCAAAGGAGGAATAGAAAGAAAGGAAGGAAAGGGAGGAGGAAGAAGGGAGGGAGGGAGGAAGGAAGGGAAGGGAAGGAAGGAAGGAAGGAAGGAAAAGGAAGAAGGAAAGGAAGGGGAATGGAAGGAAGAGGGATTGCTATAGAGAAAAAGGAAAGAATGAAGAAAGGAATGAGAGAAGAGGAAGGAAATAATTCCAAAAGGAGGAATAGAAAGAAGAAGGAAAGAAGGAGGGAGGGAAAGAAGGAGGAAGAAGGAAGGAAGGAAGGGAAGGGAAGAGTGAATGGAAGGAAAGGATTGCTATGAAAAGTGAAAGAATGAAGAAAGGAATGAAAAGAGGGGAAGGAATAATTCAAAAGGAGGGAATAGAAGAGGGTGGAAAGAAGGGAAGGAAGGCAAAAAAGGAAGGAAGGCAGGAAGGAAGGAAAAGGAGTGGTAATGGAATTAAGTAATTGCTAGAGAGAAAAGAAGTGAAAGAATGATGAAAAGGAATGGAGAGGGAAGGGAAA
>JARBWK010000017.1:21708848-21734127 GCA_030556195.1 Anolis apletophallus | reverse complement strand
GGAAGGAAGGAAGGAAGGAAGGAAGGAAGGAAGGAAGGAAGGAAGGAAGGGAAGGGTGAATGGAAGGAAGGGATTGCTATAGAGAAAAGGGAAAGAATGAAGAAAGGAATGAAGAGAGGGAAGGAAATAATTCCAAAGGAGGAATAGAAAGAAGAAGGAAAGAAGGGAGGGAGGGAGGGAGGGAGGAAGGAAGAGGAAGGAAGGAAGGAAGGAAGGGAAGGGTGAATGGAAGGAAGGGATTGCTATAGAGAAAAGGGAAAGAATGAAGAAAGGAATGAAGAGAGGGAAGGAAATAATTCCAAAGGAGGAATAGAAAGAAGAAGGAAAGAAGGGAGGGAGGGGGAGGAGGGAAGGAAGGAAGGAAGGAAGGAAGGAAGGAAGGAAGGAAGGGAAGGGTGAATGGAAGGAAGGGATTGCTATAGAGAAAAGGGAAAGAATGAAGAAAGGAATGAAGAGAGGGAAGGAAATAATTCCAAAGGAGGAATAGAAAGAAGAAGGAAAGAAGGGAGGGGTGAGGGAGGAGGAGGGAGGGAGGGAGGAGGGAAGGAGGGAGGAAGGAAGGAAGGAAGGAAGGAAGGAAGGAAGGAAGGAAGGAAGGGAAGGGTGAATGGAAGGAAGGGATTGCTATAGAGAAAAGGGAAAGAATGAAGAAAGGAATGAAGAGAGGGAAGGAAATAATTCCAAAGGAGGAATAGAAAGAAGAAGGAAAGAAGGGAGGGAGGGAGGGAGGGAGGGGAGGGAGGGAGGGAGGGAGGAAGGAAGGAAGGAAGGAAGGAAGGAAGGAAGGAAGGAAGGAAGGAAGGAAGGGAAGGGTGAATGGAAGGAAGGGATTGCTATAGAGAAAAGGGGAAGAATGAAGAAAGGAATGAAGAGAGGGAAGGAAATAATTCCAAAGGAGGAATAGAAAGAAGAAGGAAAGAAGGGAGGGAGGGAGGGAGGGAGGGAGGGAGGGAGGAAGGAAGGAAGGAAGGAAGGAAGGAAGGAAGGAAGGAAGGAAGGAAGGAAGGGAAGGGTGAATGGAAGGAAGGGATTGCTATAGAGAAAAGGGAAAGAATGAAGAAAGGAATGAAGAGAGGGAAGGAAATAATTCCAAAGGAGGAATAGAAAGAAGAAGAGAAGAAGAAGGGAAAGAAGGAAGGAAGGTAGGAAGGAAAGGAAGGGTGAATGGAAGGAAAGGATTGCTATAGAGAAAAGTGAAAGAATGAAGAAAGGAATGAAGAGAGGGAAGGAAATAATTCCAAAGGAGGAATAGAAAGAGGGTGGAAAGAGGGAAGGAAGGCAAAAAAGGAAGGCAGGAAGGAAGGAAAGGAGGGGAAATGGAAATAAGTAATTGCTAGAGAGAAAAGAAGTAAAAAAGGGAAATGATGAAAAGAGGAATGGAGAGAGGGAAGGAAATCATTGCTATGAATAGAAAGAAGGCGGAAAGGAAGGAAAGAAAGAAAGAAAGAAAGAAAGAAAGGAGGAACGGAAGGAAGGGATTTATTTCTATAGAGAAAAGAAAGAGAAAGGGGAAAGAATGAAGAAAGGAATGGAGAGAGGGAAGGAAATAATTCCAATAGAGGAATAGAAAGAGGGAGGAAAGGAAGGAAGGAAGGGGAAGGAAAGGAAGGAAAGGAAGGGATTGCTATAGAGAAAATAAGAAGAAAAGACAGGGGAAGAGTGAAGAAAGGAAAAGGGAAGTGAAGGAGAGAATGAAGGAAATAATTGTTATGGAGGAATAGAAAAAAGGAGAAAAGAAGGGAGTGAAGGAATGAAAGGAAAGAGGGAAGGAAGGAAAGAATTGCTACAGAGAAATATAGGAAGGGAGGGAAGAAGATAGGAAAGAAGGGAAAGAAGGAAGGGAAGGAAGCAGTTGCTATGGAGAAATAGAGGAAGGGAGGGCAGAAGATAGGAAAAAGGGAAGGAAGTAAAGATAAGAAAGGAAAGAGTTGCAATGGAAGAATAGAGGGAGGATGTAAAGAAGATAGAAAAGAAAGGAAGGAAACAATTGTAATGGAGGAAGAGGGGAAAGATAAAGGGAGAGGGAGGAATGGATAGAAAGAGAAAGAAGGGAAAGGAAGGGAGGAGGGAAGACAAAATAAAGGAGGGAAGAGGAAGTAAAGGGGGAAAGGCACAGATGCGAGTTTCAATAATGTTGCTGCGGAAAGCGGAAAGGGCCGCGCTGCCCGAGAGAGCTAGTTCCCAAAGTGCCCGCTCGTTGACTCTTTTCCGTTGTTCTTTTTCTCCTTCCCTCCCTTTCCCTGCAGCGCTTCTGCGCGAGGAAGTCTCCCAGCTCCAGGAGGAAGTGCACTTGCTGCGGCAGATGAAGGAGATGCTGACCAAGGACCTGGAGGAGAGCCACGGCGGGAAGTCCACCGAGATCCTCTCGGCCACCGAGCTCAAGGTCCAGCTGGCCCAGAAGGAGCAGGAGCTCAACAGGGCCAAGGAAGCCCTCCAAGGTAGGCCGCTTCCTCTTCCACTTCCTCTTCCACTTCCTCTTCCACTTCCTCTTCCACTTCTTCTCCCTCTCCCACATCCTCTCCTTCTCCCGCTTCCACTTCCTCTTCTGCTATTTCTTCCACTCCTTCCTCTTTGCCCTCCACTTCCTCTCTCCTTCTTCCTCCTATTCTTCCTCTCCCGCTTCCTCTCCCACTTCCACTTCCTCTTTCACTTCTTATTCTTCTCCCCTCCCACTTCCTCTCCTTCTCCCGCTTCCTCTTCTGCTATCTCTTCCACTCCCTCTTTGCCCTCCACTTCCTCTCTCCTTCTTCCTCCTATTCTTCCTCTCCCGCTTCCTCTTCCACTTCCACTTCTTATTCTTCTCCCCTCCCACTTCCTCTCTTTCTCCCGCTTCCTCTTCTGCTATCTCTTCCACTCCCCTTCCTCTTTGCCCTCCACTTCCTCTCTCCTTCTTCCTCCTATTCTTCCTCTCCCGCTTCCACTTCCTCTTCTGCTATCTCTTCCACTCCCCCTTCCTCTTTGCCCTCCACTTCCTCTCTCCCTCTTCCTCCTATTCTTCCTCTCTCGCTTCCAATTCCGCTTCCACTTCTGCTTCCACATCTTCTTCTCCCCTCCCACTTCCTCTCCATCTCCTGCTTCCACTTTCTCTTCTGCTATCTCTTCCACTCCCCCTTCCTCTTTGCCTTCCACTTCCTCTCTCCCTCTTCCTCCTATTCTTCCTCTCCCGCTTCCAATTCCGCTTCCACGTCTTTTTCTCCCCTCCCACTTCCTCTCCTTCTCCCGCACCCACTTCCTCTTCTGCTATCTCTTCCACTCCTCCTTCCTCTTTGCCCTCCACTTCCTCTCTCCCTCTCCCTCCTAGTCTTCCTCTCGCGCTTCCAATTCTGCTCCCATTTCTGCTTCCACTTCTTCTTCTTCTCCCCTCCCACTTTCTCTCCTTCTCCCACATCCACTTCCTCTTCTGCTATTTCTTCCACTCCTCCTTCCTCTTTGCCCTCCACTTCCTCTCTCCCTCCTATTTGTCCTCTCCCGCTTCCACTTCTGCTTCCATTTATGCTTTCACTTCTTCTCCTTCTCCCGCACCCACTTCCCCTTCTGCTATCTCTTCCACTCCTCCTTTCTCTTTGCTTTCCACTTCCTCTCTCCCTCTCCCTCCTATTTGTCCTCTCCCGCTTCCTCTTCCACTTCTTATTCTTCTCCCCTCCCACTTCCTCTCCTCCCCATCCACTTCCTCTTCTGCTATCTCTTCCACTTCTGCTTCCACTTCTTCTCCTTCTCCCTCTCCCACTTCCTCTTCTGCCATTTCTTCAACTCCCGCTTCCTCTTTGCTCTCCACTTCCTCTCTCCCTCTTCCTTCTATTCTTCCTCTCCTGCTTCTTCTCCCGCTTCCTCTCCCGCTTCCTCTTCTGCTTCCTCTTCCTTTTCCACTTCCACTTCTGCTTCCACTTCTTCTTCTCTCTCCCACATCCAATACCTCTTCTGCTATTTCTTCCACTTCCCCTTCCTCTTTGCCCTCCCTCTCTCCCTCTTCCTCCTATTCTTCCTCTCCCGCTTCCTCTTCCACTACCCTTTCCACTTCCTCTCCCTCTCCCGGTTCTTCTTCCTCCTCTCCCTCTGGTCCAAGTTCACCTTGGACCTCCATTTGCTCTCAGTCGGTGTTGTGAATGAGGCCAGATTTCTCTCCCAACTTCCGAGAAGTTCCTCCAAGAACACCGAACCTCTAAAGCCCAGAGCGGATACTAACTAGCCCCGGTCCAGTGTTCCCTTTCTGCTGTGCTCAGGGCCAAGCCCAAGCAACTCACTCGGTATTGTGTTGTTTTTATTATTAGTTCTGGTGGAGAGTTTGGAGATGGCTTTCTCTTTGCGGAATGGATGGATAGAGAGAGAGAGAGAGAGAGAGAGAGAGTAGAGATGGTGGATGGATAGATAGATGGCAGAGATGATGGATGGATGGATGGATAGATGGTAGAGATGGCGGATGGATGGATGGATGGATAGATTGTAGAGATGATGGATGGATGGATGGATAGATGGTAGAGATGGCGGATGGATGGATGGATAGATTGTAGAGATGATGGATGGATGGATAGATGGTAGAGATGATGGATGGATAGATGGTAGAGATGATGGATGGATGGATGGATGGATAGATAGATGGTAGAGATGATGGATGGATGGATGGATGGATGGATGGATGGATAGATAGATGGTAGAGATGATGGATGGATGGATGGATAGATGGTAGAGATGATGGATGGATAGATGGTAGAGATGATGGATGGATGGATGGATGGATAGATCAATGGTAGAGATGATGGATGGATGGATGGATGGATGGATAGATAGATGCCATATCGCGCCATCTCTGCAGCGCCTGCACTGGCTGCCAGTCGAGCTCAGAGCCATCCACAAGATCCTGTCGCTTACCTTTAAGGCCCTCCATGGTGCCGGCCCAGCTTATTTAAAAGACCGCTTGTCCGAACCAGCTCATTTAAGGTCGCCGCGCTCAGGAAACAGGGACCTTCTCCGCATCCCAGGTGTGAGTGAGGCCCGCCTCGACACCACGAGACGGAGAGCTTTTTCCATCGCGGCCCCTGTCCTTTGGAACTTGATGCCGGCGGATCAGAGAGCTATCCGGGACATGCCCCAGTTCTTGACCGCACTGAAGACCTGGCTCTTCCGAAAGGCTTATGGCTAAGGACACCTCCCAGACTTAGCCTGAGCTACTGGAACTATTTTAATTAATCTTTTTATTCTTTTAGCTTTTAACTATTGAATTCTTTTATGTGTTTTTGTGTGTAAGTCGCCCGGAGCACTGACGTGGAGGGCGACTCATAAATAATAAAATCAATCAATCAATCAATCAATCAATAGATGGTAGAGATGATGGATGGACGGATGGATGGATAGATAGATGGTAGAGATGATGGATGGATAGATAGATGGTAGAGATGATGGATGGACGGATGGATGGATAGATAAATGGTAGAGATGATGGATGGATGGATAGATGGTAGAGATGATGGATGGACGGATGGATGGATAGATAGATGGTAGAGATGATGGATGGATAGATAGATGGTAGAGATGATGGATGGACGGATGGATGGATAGATAGATGGTAGAGATGATGGATGGACGGATGGATGGATAGATAAATGGTAGAGATGATGGATGGATAGATAGATGGTAGAGATGATGGATGGATGGATAGATGGTAGAGATGATGGATGGACGGATGGATGGATAGATAGATGGTAGAGATGATGGATGGATAGATAGATGGTAGAGATGATGGATGGACAGATGGATGGATAGATAGATGGTAGAGATGATGGATGGATGGATAGATGGTAGAGATGATGGATGGATGGATGGATGGATAGATAGATGGTAGAGATGATGGATGGATAGATAGATGGTAGAGATGATGGATGGATGGATAGATGGTAGAGATGATGGATGGATGGATGGATGGATAGATAGATGGTAGAGATGATGGATGGATAGATAGATGGTAGAGATGATGGATGGATGGATGGATGGATAGATAGATGGTAGAGATGATGGATGGATGGATGGATAGATAGATGGTAGAGATGGATGGATGGATAGATAGATGGTAGAGATGATGGATGGATGGATAGATGGTAGAGATGATGGATGGATAGATAGATGGTAGAGATGATGGATGGATGGATGGATGGATAGATAGATGGTAGAGATGATGGATGGATAGATAGATGGTAGAGATGATGGATGGATGGATGGATGGATAGATAGATGGTAGAGATGATGGATGGATAGATAGATGGTAGAGATGATGGATGGATGGATAGATGGTAGAGATGATGGATGGATGGATGGATGGATAGATAGATGGTAGAGATGATGGATGGATGGATAGATGGTAGAGATGATGGATGGATGGATGGATAGATGGTAGAGATGATGGATGGATGGATGGATAGATGGTAGAGATGATGGATGGATGGATGGATAGATGGTAGAGATGATGGATGGATGGATGGATGGTAGAGATGATGGATGGATGGATAGATAGATGGTAGAGATGATGGATGGATAGATCGATCGATGGTAGAGATGATGGATGAATGGATTGGTAGTCAGATAGAGGATAGACGAATGGATAGATAGATAGGTAGATACTGTAGCTATAGGATGATAGGTGATGGATATATGAATAGATAGATAGGTAGGTAGGTAGATACGCAGGCAGGCAGGCATGCATGCCGGCCGGCCCCGGATCCATAAAGCCAAGGAGGAGCCTTTGTGATACAAACTAATCTATATAAATATGCGCACTTGCTTTGCCTTTCAATGCACCCAGATATTATGCGCCACAATGTTCCTCGCGCCCCTTGAAAGGCAGCAGCGAAGAAGAAGGCCTGAAGAGGAGAGACAATTTGTTCCGCCGCCTGAATGCAAAACGGGGATTCATAATGGGAAGGAGGCGGAAAAACACTTCCCTTGCGGAAAAGGGCTTTGGATGAGGTTGTTTACTGCCACGCAAACGATAACGATAAGCTTCCTGTGCGCTCCTGTCATTCTCACGGTTGGAACGATAAAGGCGGATCGGAGAGGAATCATCTCTTTATCCTCATAAGATCCGTGTTGAACATATTTGAAAGGATGTCCCATTGAGGAGGGGGAAATGTATAAGTAATAATAATAATATTAATAATAATAATAAAGTAGTAATTCTACCTTCCTATCTGGCAAAGGGGGTTGGACTAAATGGTCATTGGGGTCCCTTCCAGCTCTATAACAACAACAACAACAACAACAACAACAACAACAATAATGGATCTTTGGGGTCCTTTCCAATAATAATAATAATAGAAAATAATATAATAGTAATTCTACCTTCCTATCTGGCAAAGGGGGTTGGACTAAATGGTCATTGGGGTCCCTTCCAGCTCTGTAACAACAACAACAACAATAATGGATCTTTGGGGTCCCTTCCAATAATAATAATAATAATAAATAATAATAATGTAGTAATTCTACCTTCCTATCTGGCAAAGGGGGTTGGACTAAATGGTCATTGGGGTCCCTTCCAGCTCTGTAACAACAACAACAATAATAATGGATCTTTGGGGTCCCTTCCAATAATGATAATAATGATAATAATAATAGAAAATAATATAATAGTAATTCTACCTTCCTATCTGGCAAAGGGGGTTGGACTAAATGGTCATTGGGGTCCCTTCCAGCTCTGTAACAACAACAACAATAATAATGGATCTTTGGGGTCCCTTCCAATAATAATAATGATAATAATAATAGAAAATAATATAATAGTAATTCTACCTTCCTATCTGGCAAAGGGGGTTGGACTAAATGGTCATTGGGGTCCCTTCCAGCTCTATAACAACAACAACAACAACAACAACAACAATGGATCTTTGGGGTCCCTTCCAATAATAATAATAATAGAAAATAATATAATAGTAATTCTATCTTCCTACCTGGCAGAAGGGGTTGGACTAGATGGCCTTTGGGGATCCCTTCCAACAACAACAACAAATAGTATATGATAATAGTAGAATATATATACACACACACACACACACACACACTAGCTGACCCATGCACGCATTGCTGTGCCATAGTCTGTGGCTAACCCCTTCTACCCACATGGTGGGAAAGCACAATCAAAGGACTCTTGACAGATGGCCATTTTGCCTCTTGTTGATAACATTAAGAGACCTTTAGCAGCTTGCTCAGGATGAGTTGGGATTTGTATTGTAGTCCTGACCCACTGTATTCCCAGGCCTGGGTCAACAGAGTGAACGTTTGTATGTATGTGGATATGTGCCAGCTTTCTGATTGGTTGCCACTGACTGTGGGATTATTTGAATAACGCCTCTGATTGGCCAGCACCACCAACATTCCGACACTCTAGGGCCATAGAATGTCGGAGTTCTGAGGCTGGCCAATCAGTGTCCTTTATGCAAATAATCCCACAGTGGCAACCAATTGAAATGCTGGCACATACTCCTCCGCAGCTCCCGCCCTCCGCACCGCCGCAAACACTGACTTTTATTATATACATAGACTAGCTGCACCCGGCACGCGTTGCTGTGCCCTTTTTAGGAGATGCGAGAAAGTCCAATCATCCACGGTGTGCCCTCCTCTAAACTGCAGTTGGATGGAGTGTGGGTCATGAGGGGCATGGTGTGCCAAGTTGGGTCTTTATTGGTCTTGGTTCTGGGCCACAGTGATCTGTGGAGAATGATGGGTTTTGAAGTACTACAAATCCCATTTTCCATGGTGGTACTTCAAGTCCCATCATGCATGGTCGGGGCTCTGTGTGCCAAGGTAGGTTACTGTAAATTCATGCCATACACAATGTCCCATGAGCTGAGGCCTAGTTAGGAACAGCAAGTTAATGAAGCCTTACTGTCAATTCAGGCCATACGCAATGTGCAATGAGCTGAGGCCTAGTCGGGAGAATCAAGTTAATGAAGCCTTACTGTCAATTCAGAGCGTAAACAGCTTCCCAGTAAGTGAGGGCTAGATAGGGAAATCAAGTTAATGAAGCCTTACTGTCAATTTAGAGCGTAAACAGCTTCCCAGTAAGTGAGGGCTAGTTAGGGAAATCAAGTTAATGAAGTCTTACTGTCAATTTAGAGCGTAAACAGCTTCCCAGTAAGTGAGGGCTAGTTAGGAAATCAAATTAATGAAGCCTTACTGTCAATTCAGAGCGTAAACAGCTTCCCAGTAAGTGAGGGCTAGTTAGGGAAATCAAGTTAATGAAGTCTTACTGTCAATTCAGAGCGTAAACAGCTTCCCAGTAAGTGAGGCCTAGTTAGGGAAATCAAGTTAATGAAATCTTACTGTCAATTTAGAGCGTAAACAGCTTCCCAGTAAGTGAGGCCTAGTTAGGGAAATCAAGTTAATGAAGCCTTACTGTCAATTCAGAGCGTAAACAGCTTCCCAGTAAGTGAGGGCTAGTTAGGGAAATCAAGTTAATGAAGTCTTACTGTCAATTTAGAGCGTAAACAGCTTCCCAGTAAGTGAGGGCTAGTTAGGGAAATCAAGTTAATGAAGCCTTACTGTCAATTCAGAGCGTAAACAGCTTCCCAGTAAGTGAGGGCTAGTTAGGGAAATCAAGTTAATGAAGTCTTACTGTCAATTCAGAGCGTAAACAGCTTCCCAGTAAGTGAGGGCTAGTTAGGAAATCAAGTTAATGAAGTCTTACTGTCAATTCAGAGCGTAAACAGCTTCCCAGTAAGTGAGGGCTAGTTAGGGAAATCAAGTTAATGAAGTCTCACTGTCAATTCAGAGCGTAAACAGCTTCCCAGTAAGTGAGGCCTAGTTAGGGAAATCAAGTTAATGAAATCTTACTGTCAATTCAGAGCGTAAACAGCTTCCCAGTAAGTGAGGCCTAGTTAGGGAAATCAAGTTAATGAAGCCTTACTGTCAATTCAGAGCGTAAACAGCTTCCCAGTAAGTGAGGGCTAGTTAGGGAAATCAAGTTAATGAAGCCTTACTGTCAATTTAGAGCGTAAACAGCTTCCCAGTAAGTGAGGGCTAGTTAGGGAAATCAAGTTAATGAAGCCTTACTGTCAATTCAGAGCGTAAACAGCTTCCCAGTTAGTGAGGGCTAGTTAGGGAAATCAAGTTAATGAAGTCTTACTGTCAATTTAGAGCGTAAACAGCTTCCCAGTAAGTGAGGGCTAGTTAGGGAAATCAAGTTAATGAAGCCTTACTGTCAATTTAGAGCGTAAACAGCTTCCCAGTAAGTGAGGGCTAGTTAGGGAAATCAAGTTAATGAAGCCTTACTGTCAATTTAGAGCGTAAACAGCTTCCCAGTAAGTGAGGGCTAGTTAGGGAAATCAAGTTAATGAAGTCTTACTGTCAATTTAGAGCATAAACAGTTTCCCAGTAAGTGAGGGCTAGTTAGGGAAATCAAGTTAATGAAGTCTTACTGTCAATTTAGAGCGTAAACAGCTTCCCAGTAAGTGAGGGCTAGTTAGGGAAATCAAGTTAATGAAGTCTTACTGTCAATTTAGAGCGTAAACAGCTTCCCAGTAAGTGAGGGCTAGTTAGGAAATCAAGTTCATGAAGGCTTACTGTCAATTCAGAGCGTAAACAGCTTCCCAGTAAGTGAGGGCTAGTTAGGGAAATCAAGTTAATGAAGTCTTACTGTCTATTCAGAGCGTAAACAGCTTCCCAGTTAGTGAGGGCTAGTTAGGAAATCAAGTTAATGAAGTCTTACTGTCAATTTAGAGCGTAAACAGCTTCCCAGTAAGTGAGGGCTAGTTAGGGAAATCAAGTTAATGAAGCCTTACTGTCAATTTAGAGCGTAAACAGTTTCCCAGTAAGTGAGGGCTAGTTAGGGAAATCAAGTTAATGAAGCCTTACTGTCAATTCAGAGCGTAAACAGCTTCCCAGTTAGTGAGGGCTAGTTAGGGGTTAATGAAGTCTTACTGTCAATTTAGAGCATAAACAGTTTCCCAGTAAGTGAGGGCTAGTTAGGGAAATCAAGTTAATGAAGCCTTACTGTCAATTTTGGGCGTGGTCTGTGATTTTTCGGTTGGAAGTGATTTGGGTGATTGTGTTGGGGATTGGCTCAGGCCTTTTCCTTATTCTGTTTTGGCAGTTTATTATGGATCGGAATTTTCATGTTGGCTGGCCAGTGCAGCAGTTATGCAAATCCGCCCTTATTGGCAGCCAATCATGTTGTTCAGAATGTAGAGGCTGGGTGAGTCTTTGGCTGCCCCGGAGGATGCTGGTAAATGTAGTTTTATTTTTACTCGTTGTTTTGGGGCCTTTTAGGTTTTTGGGGGAAAGTTTCTTTGCTACAAACGTACCTTGCTTGAGGCCTATTTCTGTTGGCAAGTATTGTGTTTCTGCGTTGTAAGGTTTCTTTGTTTGAGGTATACATCACATGACGTGAACCCATTTATATAATAGATACCGTGTTTCCCCGAAAGTATGACACCCCCGATTGTAAGACGTATCGGGGGTGTCAGGGGGGTCGGCTAATGTAAGGCGTACCCCGAAAATAAGACGTACCCCCGGCCGCCGTGTCACTCAGTCCCGTCTCCTCCTCAGTCCCGCCTCCTCCGCCGCCTCCTCCTCCTCCACTTCCCCCCGCCGCCGCCTCCCCCGCGCCTGCTGCCGCCGCTTGCCGCCGCCGCTTGCCGCCGCCGTTTCCGCCGCCTACCTCCGCCGCACAGCCGGCCCCACGCCTACTGCGCCAGGAGCGCCTACATCAGCGCGCCAGGAGGCGCCCTACGTCAGCGCGCCAGGAGCCCTACGTCAGCGCCAGGGCGCCCTCGTCAGGCGCTCGGGTCCTACTGCCCATGCGCATGGGCAGTAGGACCTGAGCGCCCTGACGTAGGGCGCTCCTGGCGCGCTGACATAAGCGCGCCTGGCGCGCCTGACGCGCTGCGCTCCTGGCGCGCTGGGCGTGAGCGCTCCTGGCACGCCTGACGTAGGCACTCCTGGCGCTGACGTGAGCGCTCTGACGCGCCTGACGTAGGCGCTCCTGGCGCGCTGACGTAGGCGCTCCTGGCGCAGGCGTGGGGCCGGCTGTGTGGCGGAGGTAGGCGGCGGGAAACGGCGGGCGGCAGCGGCGGCAAGCGGCGCAGGCGGCAAGCGGCGGCAGCGGCGCGGAAGCGGAGGAGGCGCGCCGGCAAGCGGCGGCGGAGGGAGGCGGAGGAGGAGGCGGGACCGAGGGAGGAGGCCAAGGGGAAAGGGTTACTTTCGAGTGCGGCAGGTACCGTCGGCTAATGTAAGCCGTACCCCGAAAGTAAGCCGTAGTGGGGATTTTGGGGGTCAAAAGAAAGTAAGACGCTGTCTTACTTTCGGGGAAACACGGTAGATAGATAGATATAATACTAATAATGGATAATAACATAATAGTAATTCTGACTTCCTGCCTGGCAGAAGCAGGCTGGTCTGGATGGCCTTTGGAGGTCCCTTTGAACTCGACGAGGAAGTCCCTTTCACACAGGCTCTCGCCCAAGTCACTTCCCTTTAGAAACCTGTGGGTTGTGTAACCAGTCTGCGAAAAAGGCCAGAGGCCACCGCGTCTGTGCCAACGTGCTCTCTCCGGTGTTGGCACCCTGGTTCTTTATGGCATTGTTAATTAGAATGGCATAAAAAGGCCTCTTTCTGTGGGTTCCCAGCCCCTGAATGGCATTCCTTGCTCGGCTTCCCTTGCTCCAACCCAGGGGGGTTCTGCATACCAATTGTTAGGGGGTGAGTTTTTGGTATTCAAAGCAGGGATTCCCCTGCAATGAACTGAGCAAGAAGAGGGTGCGCTGGCATTAGAGTCTGTTAGGAAAGCAGGATAGGAATAATATTTCTAATATGGTTCGTATATTATTATTATTATATTTTAAATAATAGAAGTAATATTTATTATATAATAATAGTATTTTAAATAATAAAATTAATATTTATTATTATATAATTACCATTTATTATTATATAATTACAAGCTGTACCCGGCACGCGTTGCTGTGCCCTATTCAGGAGATGAGGGAAAGTCTGAGTGTGTAAGGGTTTGAAATGATGTGACTTACGGTCTTGGTGGGGTCATGGCTGTGTCGTTGTGGGTTCTTCTGATGGGTGGGATGTAGAAGTGTTGTGGAGTTGTGTGTGTTGTGTGTGAGTTGTGTAGTAGGTCTGTAGAGGTAGGCATCGCGAGTTGTGTGGCTGTCATGTTGTGGGGGTGGTATCTGTTAAGCGGAGGATTTGTGGTGTGTGTTTGGGATGGTGGTTGCAGAAGAGTGTGTGGTGTTGAGTGTGTAGGTTGTTGTGAGTGTGTAGTGGTAGTGTGTTGTGGATATACGGTGTGTATGTGGGGTGTATTGGTTGGTTGTACTGTGGTTTTTTTCTTTTTAGCAGTGTTATGTATGCGTTGTGTGTGTGTCTGTTGTCTTGTGGGTCTGTAGAGGTAGGTATCGCGAGTTGTGTGGCTGTCATGTTGTGGGGGTGGTATCTGTTAAGCGGAGGATTTGTGGTGTGTGTTTGGGATGGTGGTTGCAGAAGAGTGTGTGGTGTTGAGTGTGTAGGTTGTTGTTGTGAGTGTGTAGTGGTAGTGTGTTGTGGATATACGGTGTGTATGTGGGGTGTATTGGTTGGTTGTACTGTGGTTTTTTTCTTTTTAGCAGTGTTATGTATGCGTTGTGTGTGTGCTGTTGTCTTGTGGGTCTGTAGAGGTAAGTATCGGGAGTTGTGTGGCTGTCATGTTGTGGGGGTGGTATCTGTTAAGTGGAGGATTCGTGGTGTGTGTTTGGGATGGTGGTTGCAGAAGGGTGTGTGGTGTTGAGTGTGTATGTTGTTGTTGTGGAGTGTGTAGTGGTAGTGTGTTGTGGATATACGTGTGTATGTCTTGGGTCTGTGTATTGGTTGGTTGTATGTTGTGGTTTTGTTAAGTTTTTAGTGTTTGGGATGTGGTTGCAGAAGAGTATGTATGTTGTTGTGTGTGTGTCTGTTGTCTTGTGGGTCTGTATGTGGGAGGTATTGGTATTGTACTGTGGTTTTTTTTTTTAGCAGTGTTGTGTGGCTGTCATGTTGTGGGGTGGTATCTGTTATGTTGGAGGATTTGTGTGTGTTTTGGGATGGTGGTTGCAGAAGAGTGTGTGGTGTTGAGTGTGTAGGTTGTTGTTGTGAGTGTGTAGTGGTAGTGTGTTGTGGATATACGGTGTGTATGTGGGGTGTATTGCTTGGTTGTACTGTGTTTTTTTCTTTTTAGCAGTGTTATGTATGCGTTGTGTGTGTGTGTGTCTGTTGTCTTGTGGGCCTGTAGAGGTAAGTATCAGGAGTTGTGTGGTTGTAATGTTGTGGGTTTGGTGGTTGTTAAGTGAGTGTATGTTGTTGTGGGTGTGTTTGGCTGGGCCGAAGGGCAGCAGCAAGGCGGCAACAGCGACCCCGTTCCTTCTGTCTTCACCCTGTGCCATCCGGAGGGTAGTAGCGGTGAGGCCAGCGCCCCCACGCCTTCTCCTTCTTGATCCTCCGGAGGGCAGCCTCAGCGGCGGGGAAGCCTCTCTCCCCCAGCGGAGTGCAGCGGCGGGCTGTGGGCTCCCGCAGTACCCGGGAGCCCTCCGTGTGGCTGCCGCTGGTTCGTGGTGGCCGCCATCTTTAATGGCGTCACTTCTGGCCGGGAGGGGGGCGTGACTTCCGGTTGCCATTCTTTGGGTGGTGGTTGCCGCCCGGATCCTTTTCCTGGCGGACCGACTTCCGGCGGAGCCTTTTCAGCCGGGCCGGAAGTGGTTTGGCCGCCATTTTTGTTGTCGTTTTTGGGGTTTTTTCCCCGTGGTCCAGTGCTGCCTCCCCGGAGAGTCGTAGAAGCGACCGAAGCGGCGTCGAGTGGCTGGGGGTGCCCTCAGCGATGGAGGCAAAGGGATGCAGAGGAGGAGGTAAGGCTACGATCCTTCCCCCCCCCCCCTCGCTGCTCTTTCCTCCTCCTCTGCCTTGTCCTCTTTCTCCTTGCCGGCTGCGTTGGCCATTGGCATTCACTAAGCGCCGCGATGCTTGGTGTGACTGGCGGTTTTGGGGGGTCGTATTTAGGGGTCTTGCGAGGTATGTAGGGCGGGGTTTTTGTGCCCCGAATGTACCTCGTGGTATGTGGGAATGTGTTCGGTGGTTGTTGTGGTTCTGGGGCTTATAGTTTTCCCGTCTATAAGCGTCAACGCACGGACACTCTCTTTTTATATATATATACTAGCTGTACCCGGCAGGCATTGCTGTGCCCTATTTAGGAGATGCGAGATGTAAGGGTTGGAAATGATGTGACTTACGGTCTTGGTGGGGTCATGTAGGCATGGAATTACGCACTTTCTATGTGTGCTCCAAATGATGTCATCTGGAAGCATGAGTTGTATTGTCTTCTATAGCGGAGGAAGTGTTTTGATTCTGGAGTGTGTCCACTCAACAAAGTCTGTAGTGGTTGTGAAGGAGTGGCAAGCGGTGGTAGAGAGACTTTACCGGCTAGGCAGCACATTCCTGGTGTTTCTGCTGGGTATTTCAGGGCTTTGCAGTGTGTGCAGATGTGCGTTAGGGTGCCAATGTCGGCCTCTGGCGCCATGCTGTAGTCTTCTGCAGCGTTGTATCTGAAGGCTAGGTGGTGGAATGGTTGTGGTGTTTTTGAAGTTTGCTTTCTGTGTTGCGGCGTCGTGTTTCTGCGCTCCTTGCGCGCTGCTGTTGTGTTGCATTTCTGCGTCTTTGTTGTTCCTGGCTGCGCGCTTCTTCTTGTCGTGCAGTTCTTTGCATTTGGTTCTCAGCTGTGCGTCGTGCAGTGACCTCTTGTCTGTGTCTCTGCTGCGCAGTGTGTTTCTGTTCTGGCGTGTGTTCTGCCCTTTTTTGTTTGATGTATGTAGCGTTGTGAGTGTGTCGTCCGATGCTGTTATTTTTAGAAGGCATGGCTTGTCTTTTGGGTCAGTTTATGTCTGTGTGGAAGGAATGGTTTTAGTTTGTGGTGTTTGTAGGTGTTGTGTGTCAAATTCCCGTAAGGTTGGTGGGATGGGTTGTGATTGGAAGTTGTGTTGTGTTGTGTGGGTAGGAATTTGCTGGAGCATTGCTCCCTCAGAGTTTGATTTGGCAGTGTAACCCTCAAACACCAACTGAAATCTCTCCGCATTCTATCCTAGCCTTGGATGGCTCTTGCCAGCGTTGCTATGGTTACAGCAGTTATGCAAATCCGCCCTTATTGGCAGCCAATCATGTTGTTCAGAATGTAGAGGCTGGGTGAGTCGTTGGCTGCCCGGAGGATACTGGGAAATGTAGTTTTATTTTTACTCGTTGTTTTGGGGGCCTTTTAGGTTTTGGGGGAAAGTTTCTTTGCTACAAACGTACCTTGCTTGAGGCCTATTTCTGTTGGCAAGTATAGTGTTTCTGCGTTGTAAGGTTTCTTTGTTTGAGGTATACATCACATGACGTGAACCCATTTATATAATAGATTATTATAATATTTTAAATAATAAAATTAATATTATTTAATATTAATTGGGTTGGGGAGGAGTGTAGCAAAGAGGGGAGTGAAAAGGCAACTAGGAAGAGAAGGAGAGGAGAAGGTGGGAAAGAGGAGTAGAGAAGAAGAGGATGAGCAGAAAATGTAGAAAAAGAAGCCGAGGGAGAAGGAGCAGGAGGTTATTCTCTGCTTTTGGTCATCTTGGATCTTCGAGCAAAGAACGAGGGCTCCGTTCGCACCTTTGCTCTTCCGCGATCCTTTTCATGTTTGGACATCCTTCGTGCTGACAGCATGGCATCGCGCAAGCCATTAGGCGTGTTGACATTTCTCCGGGTGCCATTTCCACCCTTCCTAATAGCGTCCCGGCGTCCCCTTCCCGGCTATTATGTTGTCGTTCTCGAGCCCCGAAGACATCTCCGCGGGGCGGGAACGTTGGCATTTCACCGCGAAAAGCAAAAGGCCTCCTGGCTCTTTTCGTTCTCGATACCCTGTATATTTTAATCAAGGCTTGGGCGGCGAGCGCTGCGTTTTAATTGCCGATAAGAGGCGGGCGGGCCGTTGACCGATTGACAGGTAGAGTGTCCCCCCTTGAGGCATAGAAGAATAAAGCTTTTTTTTTTTTGCGGCAAAGAGAGATGTTGAGTGCAGGGATCAGACACATTGGGAACGTTCTCTCTCGTGTTTCGGTGGAACCAGAGCCGGATCAGCACCTTTTTGCACCCTAGGCCAGTGTTTCCCAACCTTTTTTGAGCCGCGGCACATTTTTTACATTTACAAAATCCTGGGGCACACCACCAACCAAAAGGACACAAAATGACACTCTAACACAGTAATACATATAGTTAATATGTTTTTAAATGTATTTATACACTCAGTGTGAAACCTGGGCCGGTTTCGATGAACACAACATATATATGACACTCAATGACACTCTAATGACACTCTAACACAGTAATCCATATAGTTAATATGTTTTTAAATGTATTTATACACTCAGTGTGAAACCTGGGCCGGTTTCGATGAACACAACATAGATATGACACTCCAATGACACTCTAATGACACTCTAACACAGTAATCCATATAGTTAATATGTTTTTAAATGTATTTATACACTCAGTGTGAAACCTGGGCCTGTTTCGATGAACACAACATAGATATCCCGGCAGGAATGGCAGAAAGACACAAACTTCCCACACAGAACTCCCATAACCAAGAGAAAATGCTATAAGAGTTTGGTGGGCATTGACCTTGGGTTTTGGAGTTGTAGTTCACCGATATCCAGAGAGCACTGTGGACTGAAACAATGTTGGATCAGGACCAAACTTGGCATGAATACTCAGTATGCCCAAATATGAACACAGATGGAGTTCAGGGGAAATAGACCTTGACATTTGGGAGTTACAGTTTCTGGGATTTATAGTTAACACGCAATCAAAGAGCATCCTGAACTCTTGCAACAATGGAATTGAACCAAACTTGGCATATTGAATTCTCATTACCAACAGAAAGTCCTGAAAGGGTAACTCCCAAATGTCAAGGCCTATTTTCCCCAAACTCCATCTGTGTTCACATTTGGGCATATTGAGTCTTCATGCCAAGTTTGGTCCTGATCCAACATTGTTTGAGTTCACAGTGCTCTCTGGATATCGGTGAACTACAACTCCAAAACCCAAGGTCAATGCCCACCAAACCCTTATAGCATTTTCTCTTGGTTATGGGAGTTCTGTGTGGGACCTTGACATTTGGGAGTTACCGTTTCAAGGGGGGGGGGGAGGCTCGAAAGACCAGCAGTCTCCCTTTCACTTAGGTTGCCCCCTCCCTCCCCACCAGGCTTGAATTGGGGTTGTGAGGAGCAGGAGCCTCACTCTCCACCTGCGAAGCTCCTCGGGGGTCAGCAGGGCAGCCCAGGTGGGCATGTCGGGGCTGGCGAAGCAGGCAGGAAAGAGGGCGGCGGCGGGCAGGGAGCCGGAGGGTGGCCGAGAGCCGTTTCGCGCGCACCGGGGAGGAGGGAGGGGCAGGGCCAGTGCTGGACTGAACCATCCGGCATTAGGGCCTGCCGAGGGGGAGGCAAGAGGAGGTCTCTACTTGGGGAAAGGGAGGCGGGCCTTCCCAATGCATGGAGAGGGAGAGACCAAGTAGACAACGGGTCGGGAGGGGGGTGGTTGTATTGAGATAGGTTTCTTAGGGTTTTTATACTTCAACACACTAGACTCTTCCCCCCCCAGGTTCCAATTTCCCACGGCACACCTGATGATCGCTCACGGCACACTAGTGTGCCCCGGCACACTGGTTGGGAAACACTGCCCTAGGCCACACTTTGGAATTACGCCCCCTTAAAGGCCGACCTCTACCAGGAAAGGTGTGCGCGCGCTGCCAGTGAAGAGAAGGGAACGGACCCCTTTCCCTGTGTGGCGGGGAGCGGGTTTGTAACCCCTCGGGAAGGAGGCAGAGGAGGGCGAGCGAGTGCCGCAGAGCCGAGGCCCAAAGGGACGGGGAAAGTCAGGCTGGGTCCAAAGCATGCTCTTCGTCCGGGGCAGCAGCTTCAGAGGCGGCCCCACGTGCGGCTCATGGCCCAGTGGCAGCAGAGAGTCGGGGCCTTCCTCCGCCTCGGGCTCCCCTCCGGGCCTCCACGCCCCACGCCGCCCTTCTTTCCCGTGGCCTCCTCTTCCTTTAGCAGCCTGCGAAGGAAGCCGCTCCGAGCCAGGCCGGGCCAGGCGCCCCCTCCCTTCCGGCGCAGAAACCAGGCCCGGATTATGCGATTGTGGCATCCTAGGCCACACTCTTGAGCGCCGCCCCGCTCCGGGGGGCAGGGCCGTTGCGGGGGCGGGGCGCCCCGCTGCTCGCAGGAGGGTGCCGGCACCGCCCCTCTTCCTTCACTGACTGAACGAAGAGGGGCGGTGCTGGCGCGGGCAGCAAGGAGGGGGCGGCGCCGGGGTTTCCCTCCACCCCCTCCTCTCACGTCAGGAGGGGGTGGAGGGAAGTCCTAGGCCCCCTCCCCGCTGGTCACCGGCACCGCCCCTCTTCCTTCACTGACTGAAGGAAGAGGGGCGGTGCTGGCGTGAGCAGCAGGGAGGGGGCGGCGCCGGGACTTCCCTCCACCCCCTCCTCTCTCAGCGAGGAGGGGTGCAGGGAAGTCTTAGGCTCCCTCCCGCTGCTCGCGCCCGGCCCCGCCCCTCTTCCTTCATTGACTGAACGAAGAGGCGGTGCTGGCGCGGCAGCAGGGAGGGGCGGCGCGGGACTTCCCTCCACCCCTCCTCTCTCGCGCGTCAGGAGGGGGTGCAGGGAAGTCTTAGGCCCCCTCCCCGCTGCTCGCGCCGGCCCCGCCCCTCTTCCTTCACTGACTGAACGAAGAGGGGCGGTGCTAGCGCGAGCAGCAGGAAGGGGGCGGCGCCGGGACTTCCCTCCACCCCTCCTCTCTCTCGCATCAGGAGGGGGTGGAGGGAAGTCCTAGGCCTCCCGCTGCTATGCCGCCCCACCCCTCTTCCTTCACTGACTGAACGAAGAGGGGCGGTGCTGGCGCAGGCAGCAGGGAGGGGGCGACGCGGACTTCCCTCCACCCCCTCCTCTCTCGCGCATCAGGAGGGGGTGGAGGGAAGTCCTAGGCCCCCTCCCCGCTGCTCGTGCCGGCCCCGCCCCTCTTCCTTGACTGACTGAACGAAGAGGGGTGGTGCTGGCGAGCACCAGGAAGGGCGATGCGGGACTTCCCTCCACCCCCTCCTCTCTCGCATCAGGAGGGGGTGTGGAGGGGAAGTCCTAGGCCCCCTCCCAGCTGCTCAAGCGCCGGCACCGCCCCTCTTCCTTCACTAACTGAAGGAAGAGGGGCGGGCCGTCGCTTGCAGCAGGGACGGGGTGCTTCCGCCACTGCGCGCATGCGCACTTTCCCCTATTTTTAAAAAAACTTTTTGGGGGGGTCCGGATCTGCTGCCCCCCCAAAGGTGCCGCCCTAGGCCCTGGTCTAGGGTGGCCTTATGGGTAATCCGGGCCTGGCAGAAACCCACCTTAGACCCTGCGATGTTGGCCAACTACTGCCCGGTCTCTAACCTCCCGTTTCTTAGTAAGATGATTGAACGTGCGGCAGTGAACCAACTTCAGAAATTCTTAGACGACACGGATGGCCTGGATCCATTTCAATCTGGCTTCCGTCCCAGACGTGGGACCGAGACTGTTCTGGTGGCCATTTCTGATGACATCCGTCGCCAGCTTGACAAGGGAGGATCGGTACTGCTGGTGTTGCTCGACCTCACCGCAGCTTTTGATACAGTAGACCAGGGCTGTCCAACTTCTACCGGACCGGGGGCCTGAATTCCGGTCACTGATCACCTGGGGGGCCTTAGGGTCTGCCTCTGCCCCCGGCTCCGCCCCTGCCCCTCCCCAGCTCCGCCCCTGCTCTGGCCCTGCCCCCTCCACTGGCTCCGCCCCCTCCCCGGGCTCCAATTTACTTACAATTACTAGTTGCATTATTATAAAATAAAAAAAAAAATGGAACTGAATAAAATAAATATAAATAAATATCAGAAGAGAGATGGATTGAGGAAGGGAATATATATGGGAGGGAAATAAATATAAATAAATATCAGAAACACACAAAGAGAGATGGATTGAGGAAGGGAATATATATGGGAGGGAAATAAATATAAATAAATAACATAAAAGCAAGAATTAAAGCAAGGAAGAAAGGAGCCCACCCCAGCAAAACAGCCCTCAGTTCCAAATTAAATACATTATTATTATTATATTTCTGCCCCATATATTCCCACCCCCATCTTCCCTTATTTCAAAACTAAATACATTTATTATTGTTATTATTATATTTCTGCCCCATATATTCACACCCCCATCTTCCCCTTTAAGCCCCTGCTTCGCCTACCTTTCCAAACGCGCTGGATCCAGTAGCCGGACCACGTGCGAGGCGGCGGGCAAGCGAGGCGGCGGGCGAGGCGGCGGGCGAGGCGGCGGGCGAGCGAGGCGGCTGTGCCTCAGCTGCGCCATCTCCGCCTCACAAAGACAGAGCGTGCCGATTGGCGGGGAGAGGGAGAGGGAGGAGGAGGGAGCCTGCTCCTCCTCCCTACCCCGCCCCGCCCCTCCCAGCCGCGAAAAAATATATTAAAAAATAATTTAAAAAATTAAAAAAATAAATAATTTTTTTAATTTTAAACAGCCAATTTCTTTTTACAAAGGGTAGGGGGCGTAGGGAAGGGGCTGGGGGGGCGTATACGGCCCACGGGCCGCCAGTTGGACAACCCTGCAGTAGGCCATGATCTACTGATCCAACGATTAGCTGCTATTGGAATTCAGGGATCAGCAATAACGTGGTTCAACTCCTTCTTGCGAGGGCGTAGCCAAGTACCTGAGAAATCCCCTCTCGACTGTGGAGTACCACAAGGCGCTATTCTACCGCCAATGCTGTTTAGCATCCATGTTCGACCTCTCGCCAAGCTAGTCAAGAGGAGATTTGGATTAGAATGTTTCCAATACGCCGATGACACCCGGCTTCTCCTAAAACTAGAACCTGGAACAACCTCAGTACCGGATAACGTCACCCGGTGTCTTGGAGCGGTGACAAGATGGCTACGTGCCCAAAAATTGAAAGTAAATCCAGCAAAAACTGGAATCTTGTGGCCTGGCCGCCCATCAGAATGGGTCGGTCTATTACCATCTTTTGAAGGGGAGCCGTTAGCCCCATCCCCCACTGTGAAGAGTCTCGGTGTGATCCTGGATTCCAAAATGAGGATGGAAGCCCAGATTGCCTCCACTAGTCAAAGGGCCTTCTTTCACCTAAGCCAGGGCTGTCCAACTGGCGGCCCTGGGGCCGGATCCGGCCCCCCAGCCTGTTGGACACGGTCCCTGCTATGCCCCCAGCCGCCATTTTTAATTTTTTTAAAAAAATTCTAATATTTTTTTAAAAATGGTGGCCGGGGAGGGGGAGGGGGCAGGGAGGAGGAAGAGAGCTAGCTCCTCCTCCCTGCACCGCCCCCGTCCCTCTCTCCGCGCCGAAAAGGAGGAGTAGGCGGCGCCAAAGGGCAGCGCGTCACAGGCCTGGCGTGATGCGCTGCCCTTGGCGCCGCCTACTCTTTTTGCAGCTCCCCGCCCTTCCTAGGGGCGGGGGAGTCGCTGAAAGAGCAGAAGGCGGCGCCAAGGGCAGCGCGTCACAGGCCTGGCGTGACGCGCTGCCCTTGGCGCCGCTGCTCTGCCTCCCCTCCTCCTCTTTCCCGCGCCGTGCCTTTCCCGGGCGCCGCGGCGCGGGACAGCCGTGGCGCCCGGGAAAGAGGAGGAGGAGGGAGAATGACAGCTTTAGGAGGGGGCGGGGCCTGGGCTGAGGGTGGGGCCCAGGGGCGGGGCCTGGGGGCAGGGCCGAGCGGCCCCCGAGGTCATCAGTGACCTCTATTCCGGACCTGGGCCCGGTAGAAGTTGGACAGCCCTGACCTAAGCCAAGAGAGGCAGTTGGCGCCTTATTTACCAACAGAGGTGCTGTCTACGGTAATCCATGCCACGGTTACGTCGAGGCTGGATTACTGCAAAGGCGGTGGTAGCTCCATTGCTGAAAAACCGTCATTAGACCCTGCGGTTCCCTCAACTACCGCCCAGTGTCGAATCTTTCGTACCTGGGGAAGGTAGTTGAGAGGGCAGCAATGGAGCAGTTGCGGTCCTTCTTAGATGATGCAACATGGCTTGACCCCTTCCAGTCCGGCTTCCGCTCAGGGCACGGGACGGAGACGGTCCTGGTCTCCATCACAGACCAACTCCGCTGCCAGCTCGACCAAGGCGGGTCTGCGCTGCTCGTGTTATTGGACCTCACGGCAGCGTTTGACACGGTCGACCACAATCTCTGATCCACCGCCTGGCCATGGCTGGAGTGAGGGGGTGAGGATGGAGGGCAGGCCGGGTTCTGTCCCCGATAATTTCCAACACTGCCTCGAAGCCGTTACTGGATGGCTGCGAGCCAGTAGGTTGAGGGTGAATCCGGCGAAGACGGAGATCTTGTGGCTGGGTCGCCCGGGTGGTGGGGATGTCCAGCTTCCGACCCTGGACAGTGTGGCGTTATGCCCATCGCCTTCTGTAAAGAGCTTGGGAATTCATCTGGATTCCCAATTGACCATGGAGACCCAGGTCTCCATGGTCAACAAATCTGCTTTTTTCCATCTCAGACAGGCAAGGCGGCTGGCCCCCTATCTATTTATTTATTTATTTATTTATTTTCAGGATTTTACCCCGCTCTTCTCAACCCCCGAGGGAGGGGGGACTCAGAGCGGCTTACAGTACGGCACACCCGATGCCACATCATCACAGTAAAAACCCCAAAACCCCACAACAATTAAGATATATTAAAAACACATTAAAATGCAGTTCCCTCAACAACATACACAGTCATTCCAAGTTAAAACAATATTCAATCCATAAAACATTGACCCTCTTCATCCATTTCCATTAAAATCCCCATCTAACATGCTGCTTAGTGCTGGGGTGCAAACGCCTGGTCCCAAAGCCAGGATTTTACCTTTTCCTGAATGCCAGGGAGGGATAAGGTGGATCGTACATCAATAGGGAGCGCATTCCACAGGCGGGAGCCACCACCGAGAAGGCCCTCTCCTTGTCCCCACCAACCGCATTTGAGAAGTCGGCGGGAGCGAGAGCAGGGCCTCCCCGGATGATCTTAGGTTACGGGGTGGGATGTAGCGGCTGATGCGTTCGGACAAGTAAGCTGGGCCAGAACCGTATAGAGCTTTAAAGGTCAAAACCAGCACTTTGAATTGAGCTCGGAATTGGACAGGCAGCCAGTGGAGCTGGCACAACAGGGGGGTGGTGTGCTCCCTGTATGTCGCTCCCGTTAGTAATCTGGCTGCCGCCCGCTGGACTAATTGCAATTTCCGAACTGTCTTCAAAGGCAGCCCCACGTAGAGTGCGTTGCAGTAATCTATTCGGGATGTGACCAGAGCGTGGACAACCATAGCCAGATCAGACTTCCCAAGGTACGGGCGCAGCTGGCGCACAAGTCTCAATTGTGCAAAAGCTCCCCTGGCCACCGCTGAGACCTGGGGCTCCAGGCTCAGCGATGAATCCAGGATCACTCCCAAGCTGCGAACCTGCGTCTTCAGGGGGAGTGTGACCCCATCCAACACAGGCTGTAACCCTATGCCCTGTTCGGCCTTGCGACTGACCAGGAGGACCTCTGTCTTGTCTGGATTCAGTTTCAATTTGCTAGTCCTCATCCAGTCCGACACAGCGGCCAAGCACCGGTTCAAAGTCTGGACAGCCTCCTTGGTGACAGGTGGGAAGGAGTGACAGACCTGGATGTCATCTGCGTACAGGTAACACCTTACTCCGAAACTCCGAATGATCTCTCCCAGCGGTTTCATGTAGATGTTAAACAACATCGGGGACAATACTGAACCCTGAGGGACTCCACAAGACAACGGCTGTGGAGCCGAACAGGTGTCACCCAATGACACCTTCTGGGTACGACCTTCCAGGAAGGATTGGAGCCACTGCAGAGCAGTACCCCCAAGCCCCATATCTGCAAGGCGACCCAGAAGGATACCGTGGTCAACGGTATCGAAAGCCGCTGAGAGGTCCAGCAGAACCAACAGGGACACACTCCCCCTGTCAAGTTCCCGGCGTAGATCATCTATCCCGGAACGACCTGGCCACGGTGATCCAGGCCCAGGTTTCACACTGAGTGTATAAATACATTTAAAAACATATTAACTATATGTATTACTGTGTTAGAGTGTCATTTTGTGTCATTTTGGTTGGTGGTGTGCCCCAGGATTTTGTAAATGTAAAAAAATGTGCCGCGGCTCAAAAAAGGTTGAAAAACACGGAGGTAGAGTACGCGTAAGTGTATTGAATAACGGTTGAGGGACTTTCAGCGTTTCCATTCTGCCC
>JARBWK010000017.1:21613527-21708748 GCA_030556195.1 Anolis apletophallus | reverse complement strand
ATCCGGCCCCCAGCCTGTTGGACACGGTCCCTGCTATGCCCCCAGCCGCCATTTTTAAATTTTTTAAAAAAATTCTAAATTTTATTAAAAAATGGCGGCGGGAGGGGGAGGCGGGGCAGGGAGGAGGAAGAGAGCTAGCTCCTCCCTCCCTGCACCCCTCCGTCCTCTCTCCGCGCCGAAAGGAGGAGTAGGCGCGCCAAGGGCAGCGTCACAGGCCTGGCGTGACGCGCTGCCCTTGGCGCCGCCACGCCTTGGCGGCCCCCGCCCTTCCTAGGGGCGGGGAGCCGCCTTAAAAAGAGCAGAAGGCTGTCCCGAGCACCACGGCGCCCGTGGAAAGAGGCGGAGGGAGAGCAGAGCAGCGGCGCCAAGGGCAGCGCCACGCCAGGCTCAGACGCGCTGCCCTTGGCGCCTTCAGCTTGCTGGACGGCCCCCGCTTTAGGAAGGGCGGGGAGCCGCCAAAAGGGGAGGCGGCGCCAAGGGCAGCGCGTCACGCCAGGCCTGTGATGCGCTGCCCTTGGCGCCGCTTTGCTGCGGCCCCCGCCCCTAGGAGGGTGGGGAGCCGCCGGTGAGAGAGAAGGCGCCAAGGGCAGCGCATCACAGGCCTGGCGTGACGCGCTGCCCTTGGCGCCGCCTACCTCCTTTTTGGCGGCTCCCGCCCTTCCTAGGGCGGGAGCCGCCGAAAGGCGGCGCCAAGGGCAGCGCCGTCACAGGCCTGGCGTGATGCACTGCCCTTGGCGCCACCTTCTCTCTCCCTCCCTCCCTCCTCTTTCCCGGGCGCCGTGTTTTCCTGGCGCCGCGGCGCAAGGCGGGACAGCCGTGGCGCCCGGGAAAGAGGAGGAGGAGGGAGAATGACAGCTTTAGAGGGGGCGGCCTGGGCTGAGGGTGGGGCCCAGGGGTGGGGCCTGGGGGTGGGGCCTGGGGGCGGGGCCGAGCGGCCCCAGAGGTCATCAGTGACCTCTATTCCGGCCCTGGGCCCGGTAGAAGTTGGACAGCCCTGACCTAAGCCAAGAGAGGCAGTTGGCGCCTTATTTACCAACAGAGGTGCTGTCTACGGTAATCCATGCCACGGTTACGTCGAGGCTGGATTACTGCAAAGGCGGTGGTAGCTCCATTGCTGAAAAACCGGTCATTAGACCTGCGGTTCCTCTCCAACTACCGCCCAGTGTCGAATCTTTCGTACCTGGGAAGGTAGTTGAGAGGGCAGCAATGGAGCAGTTCGTCCTTCTTAGATGATGCAACATGGCTAGACCCCTTCCAGTCCGGCTTCCGTTCGGGCACGGGACGGAGACGGTCCTGGTCTCCATCACAGACCAACTCCGCTGCCAGCTTGACCAAAGGCGGGTCTGTGCTGCTCGTGTTATTGACCTCACGGCAGCGTTTGACACAGTCGACCACAATCTCTTGATCCACCGCCTGGCCATGGCTTGAGTGAGGGGGACTGCCCTTAAATGGCTGACCTCCTTCCTCCACCAGCGGTCTCAGCGAGTGAGGAGGGGCGAGGTGGTCTCCGAGGCTCCCGCAGGGGGCCATTCTTTCCCCTCTGTTATTTAACATCTATATGCAGCCGCTTGCACAGCTGGTGCGGAGTTTTGGGCTTGAGTGTCACCAGTACGCTGACGACACTCAGCTCATTCTGAGGATGGAGGGTAGGCCTGGATCTGTCCCCGATAATTTCCAGCGTCGCCTCAAAGCCGTTACTGGATGGCTGCGAGCCAGTAGGTTGAGGGTGAATCCGGCGAAGACGGAGATCTTGTGGCTGGGTCGCCCGGGTGGTGGGGATGTCCAGTTTCCGACCCTGGACGGTGTGGCGTTATGCCCATTGCCTTCTGTAAAGAGCTTGGGAGTCCACTTGGACTCCCAATTGACCATGGAGACCCAGGTCTCCATGGTCAACAAATGTGCTTTTTTCCATCTCAGACAGGCAAGGCGGCTGGCCCCTATCTATCCCGGAACGACCTGGTAATAAGAGTTCAATACGCCAAGTTTGGTTCAATTCCATTGTTGCAAGAGTTCAGGATGCTCTTTGATTGTGTGTTAACTAGAAATCCCAGAAACTGTAACTCCCAAATGTCAAGGTCTATTTTCCCCAAACTCCATCTGTGTTCACATTTGGGCATATTGAGTATTCATGCCAAGTTTGGTCCAGGTCCATAATTATTTCAGTCCACAGTGCTGTCTGGATATAGGTGAACTATAACTCCAAAACTCAAGGTCAATGCCCACCAAACTCTTATAGTATTTTCTCTTGTTTTTGGGTGTTCTGTGTGGGAAGTTTGTGTCTTTCTGCCATTCCTGCCAGGATATCTATGTTGTGTTCATCGAAACTGGCCCAGGTTTCACACTGAGTGTATAAATACATTTAGAAACATATTAACTGTATGTATGACTGTGTTAGACTGTCATTTTGTGTCATTTTGGTTGGTGGTGTGCCCCAGGGTTTTGTAAATGTAAAAAATGTGCCGCGGCTCAAAAAAGGTTGAAAAACACTGAGGTAGAGTACGCGTGAGTGTATTGAATAACGGTTGAGGGACTTTCAGCGTTTCCATTCTGCCGCAAAACCGAGATCAACGATGCTCTTGGAAAAAGCTGGTCCAGATTGCCCGTCGTCATGGAGACGGATATATTTCCCCCCCCATCTCTCAGCTGGGTTGGTTAGATTTATTTATTATTTCTTTGGCAAGCCAACATTGCCATCGGGTCCGTGTTTCTGCTCTTAAAGAAATCATTATTATTTTTTTGAAGAAGGGAGAAAAGAAACCGAGACCGAAAGTCGAGATGAACGTGAGCGGAACGAAAACCGCCGAGAATAAATAAGAAATGATTCGGCCCAGTCTTTTGTGAAATCGGGCCTTTTTCTGGTTGCGAAAAGGAACGTTTCTGAATCGTAAATGTGGCAGGAAGAGAAGCAGGAGATGGAGTTAAGGGGGGACCTGAAAGGCTATCCAGTCCAGCCCCCTTCGGCCATCTAGCAACTGGAAACTGCCGTTGGAAGTGCCACACGTTTGCCACTTGTATTAATAATCATTTCCTTCTCTTGTCTACATCAGTGTTTTTGAACCTTTTTACATTTACAAAACCCTGGGGCACACCACAAACCAAAATGACACTCTAACACAGTAATACATATAGTTAATCTATATATATAAAAAGAGAGTGGTCGTGGTACCCGGCAAATAGGCGCGAAAACTACATGTCCCACACACACAAAACTCGCAGGGCCACTGATCCATACCCCTGGGTTCCTATAGGCCCACAAAAACACCCCAAAACACAACGGAACCCCTCAAAACACCCGAAAACCAACATTACAACGCATGCGCAAACGGGCGACGGACGGCGGCAGCTAAGACTCCGCGCACCTCCTCCTCCAACACCCCCCACCACACCTCCACGTGCCAACACATTGCCACCAACCCGACACGACACGCCTCTCACCCGCTGCCTGAACCCAACAGCGCGCCGCCGTGCCCACCTTCTCCGCAACGCCCAAACCGCTCCTCAACCCGGGACACGCGCCAGCAACCTTGGCCGCTCGCCCAGGACCGGCTGGCCAACGGACGAGGAGAGGGGCAGAAGGCCAGGAGGCGGCGCCGCTGCCTGGATCCAAAACAGGAAGGCGGCCGGCGAGAGAGAACGAGGATGCCGCGACGTCCGCGCCACACGGCTCCCGTTTCCCAGCGAGCGGCGCGGAGCCTTCTGGGAGCTGTAGTTCACTTACCTTCCAGGCGCCGCATGGAGCCGGGTCGCGCGGGCGCCTTTCCCGCTGCGTCCTCGCCCTCTCTCGCTGGCCACCTTCCTGTTTGGGACCCGGTCGCCGCCGCCTCCTTGGCCTTCTTCCCTCTCTCTCGCTCGCTACACGCCACTCCTGGACCGACCGTGAGCCGAAATGGACACGATCTCTTCCGCGCGGCCCGGGTCAGGGACCGGGGAAGAGGCGCCGGAGAAGCCCGGAGAGACAATGGCGTGGCCAGGTGAAGCGGCGCACTACCACCCAACCACTTCCGGACGAAGAGGCCAAGGGGTGGGACACCCTCCTACCGGGATTTCCCCAAGCCCCCCCCCACCCCAGGGAGCTAACGACTACGGGCGACCAAGGAAAGACACGGACAGGCAAGCTACCAACACATACATTACTATTGACATCCATACAAAAACCACACAAACATTACCACACCAACACAAAACTTACACATATACATATATACACATATATAGACACACAAATACATATACACACACATCTATATCTACACATAAACCCACACATGGACACATACACATAGATACATACACATACAGACACATATATATACACACATGCAAACACATACACACATAGATAGATATACACAGACAAATAAATACAAACATAACTATACACACAGACACATATACACAGACACAAATATACACATATACATACATACACAAACAAACATAAATACACAACCCCACACACATATACAAATAAACATATAAACACACATACACAAATATAGACATATACATACACAACAACCCACACATATATACACCCACACACAAATCAACACGCACATATATACACACAAACATACACATATAAACACACACAAAACACATAATCACATCATTCCCAACAATACAATACCCAGATTCCTCACATCTCCTACATAGGGCACAGCAACGCGTGCCGGGGTCAGCTAGTATGTTTCTAAATGTATTTATACACTCAGTGTGAAACCTGGGCCTGTTTCGATGGACACAACATAGCTATCCTGGCAGGAATGGCAGAGAGACACAAACTTCCCACACAGAACTCCCATAACCAAGAGAAAATACTATAAGAGTTTGGTGGGCATTGACTTTGAGTTTTGGAGTTGTAGTTCACCTATATCCAGAGGGAACTGTGGACTCAAACAATGTTGGATCAGGACCAAACTTGGCATGAATACTCAATATGCCCAAATGTGAACACAGATGGAGTTTGGGGAAAATAGACCTTGACATTTGGGAGTTACAGTTTCTGGGATTTATAGTTAACACGCAATCAAAGAGCATCCTGAACTCTTGCAACGATGGAATTGAACCAAACTTGGCCTATTGAACTCTCATTACCGGTAAGGCGGTGAGTCAAAAGATCATTATCGACAGTATCAAACGCTGCTGTGAGATCCAATAACACAAGCAGTGCCGATCCGCCCTGATCGAGTTGGCGCCGTGGCTGATCTGTGATGGAGACCAGAACCGTCTCCGTCCCGTGCCCTGAACGGAAGCCGGGCTGGAAGGGGTCTAACCAAGTTGCGTCATCTAGGAAGGACTGCAGCTGCTCCATTGCTGCCCTCTCAACCACCTTGCCCAGGAACGACAGATTCGAAACTGGGCGGTAGTTGGAAGGGACCGTTGGATCTAAACCCGGTTTCTTCAGCAATGGAGAGGCCACCGCCTCTTTTAAACCCTCTGGAAACACTCCTTGCTTATGGTGTATGAGGAAAAGCAAAAGAAGGAAGGAAGGAAGGAAGGAAGGAAGGAAGGAAGGAAGGAAGGAAGGAAGGAAGGAAGGAAGGAAGGAAGGAAGGAGAGGAAGGAAGGAAGGAAGGAGAGGAAAGAGAGGAAGAAGGCTAAAAGGAACAACATGGATACGTTTGGGCTTTCAAATCAAATCTCTCCAATACAAAGGTTTTCATCTCTCTCTCTCTCTCTCTCTCTCTCTCTCTCTCCTCTTCCTTCCTTCTTCCTTCCTTCCTTCTTTCTTTCCTTCTTTCCTTGTTTCTTTCTTTCCTTTCTCCCTTCCTTCCTTCTTTCTTTCCTTCTTTCCTTCTTTCCTTCCTTCCTTTCTTCCTTCCTTCCTTTTCCTTCCTTTTTCTTCTTTTTTCCTTCCTTCTTTCCTTTTTTTCTTTCCTTTCCTTCCTTTCCTTCTTTCATTTTCTTCCTTCTTTCTTTTCCTTTTTTCTTCTTCCTTCTTCCTTCCTTTTTTCCTTTTGTTCCTTTTCCTTCTTTCCTTGTTTCCTTCTTTCTTTCTTTCCTTCCCTTCTTTCCTTCCTTTTCTTTTTTTTCTTCCTTCCTTCCTTCCTTCCTTTTTTCTTCCTTCTTTCTTTCCTTCCTTCCTTCTTTTTCTTTCCTTCCTTCCTTCTTTCCTTTCTTTCCTTCCTTCCTTCCTTCCTTCTTTCTTTCCTCTCTTCTTTCTTTCTTCCTTCCTTCTTCCTTCTTTCCTACTTTCCTTCCTTCTTTCTTTCTTTCTTTCTTTGTTTCTTTCCTTCTTCCTTTCCTTCCTTCCTTCCTTCCTTCCTTCCTTCCTTTCCTTCCTTCCTTCCTTCCCTTTTTCCTTCCTTTCTTTCCTCCTTTCCTACTTTCCTTCCTTCTTTCCTTTCTTCCTTTCCTTCCTTCTTTTTTCTTCTTTTTCTTCTTTGTTTTTTTTTCCTTCTTTTTCTTTCCTTCCTTCCTTCCTTCCTTCCTTCTTTCTTTCTTTCTTTCCTTTCCTTCTTTCTTTCCTTCCTTTCCTTCCTTCCTTCCCTTCCTTTCCTTCCTTCCTTCCTTTCCTTCCTCTTTCCTTCCTTCCTTCTTTCTTTCTTTCTTTCTTTCTTTCTCTCTCTCTCTCTCTCTTTCCTTCCAGCCATGAAAGCCGACCGGAAGCGTTTGAAAGGCGAAAAGACGGACCTGGTGAGCCAAATGCAGCAGCTCTACGCCACACTGGAGAGCCGGGAGGAGCAGCTACGGGACTTCATCCGGAACTACGAGCAGCACAGAAAAGTAAGGGTCGGGATTTCCTGGGAGATGTAGTTTTCCTAGAGTGCAGGTGCATTATCAAACTATAACTCCCCTGGATTGCATAGCATAGTTCAAGTAATATCCGAATGCATTTGTTTTGCACTGCAAATGCGCCCATGGATGCTTCGGCTCTTCTTGGGAGTTGTAGTTTTCCAAGAGTGCTGGTGCATCATCAAATTATGACTTCCAGGATTCCATAGTATAATTCAAGTTGTCTCCTAATGCATTCATTCTGCAGTACAGGTGCACCCATGGATGCTTTGACGCAATGCTATGTGTTACTGGGAGTTGTAGTTTTCAAGAGTCCTGGGGCATTATCAGACGATGACTTCCAGGATTCCATAGTATAATGCAAGTAGTGTCCAACTGCATTCATTCTGCAGTACAAGTGTGCCCATGGATACTCTGGCTATGTGATATGCAAACCTGGAAGGTGTAGTTTTCCCAAGGGCTGGTGCATTATCAAACTATGACTCTCATAATTCCATAGTATAATTCAAGTAGTGTCCAAATGCACTAATTTCACAATGCTAATGCACCCATGGATACGCCTTCTCAATTCTATGGAATCCTGGGAGTTGTAGTTTTCCAAGGTGCTGGTGCACCACCAGACTATAACTCCCAGTTTTTCATAATATAGTTCAAGTAGTGTCCAAATGCATTCATTTTCCACTGCAAGCATGCCCATAGACGCTGGGAGTTATAGTTTTCCAAGGATTCCTTGGTATAGTTACTGGGATTACATTCTCAACCCCGAAGGGGACTCAGAGCGGCTTACAGCAAACATTATATTATATCATATTATTATAATAAAATAATACATTACATTACATTACAATTATTATACTATAATATAATATAATCTATATATATAAAGGAAGAGTCGTCATGGAAAGACCGTCCCAAACAGAGAAACCTTACAACGCAGAGACACCAAACTTGCCAACAGCAATAGGCCTCAGACAAGGTACGTTTGTAGCAAAGAAACTTTCCCCCAAAACCTAAAAGGCCCCAAAACAACGAGTAAAAACTACATTTCCCAGCATCCTCCGGGGCTGCCAACGACTGTCCCAGCCTCTACATTCTGACAACATGATTGGCTGCCAATAAGGGCGGATTTGCATAACTTCTGTACTGGCCAGCCAACATGAACATTCCGACCCATAATAAACTGTCAGAGGAGGATAAGGCAAAGGGCTGAGGCACAAACATAAACACCCAATTCACTTCCCACAGAAAATTCACACCCCTACAAATCACAGACCACGCCCAAAATTGACAGTAAGGCTTCATTAACTTAATTTCCCTGACTAGGCCTCACTTAATGGAATGCTGTTTACGCTCTGAATTGACAGTAAGGCTTCATTAACTTAATTTCCCTGACTAGGCCTCACTTAATGGAATGCTGTTTACGCTCTGAATTGACAGTAAGGCTTCATTAACTTGATTCTCCCGACTAGCCCTCAGCTCATGGGACATTGTGTATGGCCTGAATTGACAGTAAGGCTTCATTAACTTGCCGTTCCTGACTAGACCTCAGCTCATGGGACATTGTGTATGGCCTGAATTTACAGTAACCTACCTTGGCACACAGAGCCCCTATGACCCATGCTACATTCTACTACAGTTTGGAGGAGGGTGGACCATGGATTATGGGACTTGAAGTACCTCCATGGATAATGGGATTTGTAGTACTTCAAAACCCATCATTCCCCACAGACCACTGTGGCCCAGAACCAAGACCGATAAAGACCAAACTTGGCAAACAATGCACCCCATGACCCAAACTCCATCCGACTGCAGTTCAGAGGAGGACACACCATGGATAATGGGATTTCAAGTACCTCCACTCACTTCCAAAGTACCCCACCCACACAAGCATCAACCTCTACATCAACACAGCAGACGGAAAGACAAAAAACATTGTATATCCACAAGCTATGCAGAACGCCAGCAACACCACACAACAACTCCATAGGACTCCAACATCCCACCCACCAGAACAACCCACAACGACACAGCCATGACCCCAACAACACCATAACTAACAACAACTCCAACCCTTACATACTCAGACTTCCTCGCATCTCCAAAATAGGGCACAGCAACGCTTGCTGGGTACAGCTAGTATAATATAATATTACTAACTTGAGGACCCGGCAGTGCCCGGGTTATTTGAGGAAGGCATTGTGTGCCAAGGTTGGTTCCTATTAGATGTTTATGTGGCTTGCAGTGGTCTCGGGAACTTAGTGAAGGTACTGCAAGTCCCATTGGCCATGGTCCAGCCCCCTCCCAACAGCACCAGGATGTAGAGTGGGTCATGGGGGCTCTGTGTGTCACATTTGGTCTTGATCATTCTCTGGATGAGGGTTGCAGCGGTCTCTGGAGTGAGGGAAGGTACTGGAAGTCCCATCATCCATGGTCCCCCGTTCTACAAACTGCACCAGGATGTAGAGTGGGTCATGGGGGCTCTGTGTGCCAAGTTTGGGCCTGGTCTGTGATTTGTAGGGGCTGCAATGTTCTGTGGGAAATGAATTGGGTGAAGGTACTGCAAATCCCATCATTTGTGAGCCATCCTGCCGTAAACCGCAGCAGGTTTGTAAAGTGGGCCATTGGGCCTCTGTGTGTCAAGTTTGGTCCTGATTTGTCATTGGTGTGGGCCACAATGCTCTGAGGAAGTGAATTAAAGTACTGCAAGTCCCATCATCCATGGTCCATCCTCCCTCAAACTGCACCAGGATGTAGGGTGCATCTTGGGGGGGTCTGTGTGCCAAGTTTGGTCTTGTTCTGTGATTGTTGGGGGCCTAGTCAGGAAGATCAAGTTGAGGAAGCCTAACAATATCCCATGAGCTGAGGCCTAGTCAGGAAAATCAAGTTAAGGAAGCCTTTTGGGCCTGCTCTGTGATTTATAGGGGCTCCAGTGTTGTTGGGAAGTGAATGATGTGAAGGTACTGCAAATCCCATCATTCGTGGCCCATCCTGCCCTAAACCACACCAGGTTGTGAAGCGGGCCATTGGTCCCCTCTTTGCCAAGTTTGGTCCTGATCCATCATTGCTGTGGGCCGCAGTGACTGAATGCCTGAGGCCTTTCCTTTTTCCGCTGAGTGACTTTAGAATGTTGGAATGTGGTTGGCCAAAACTTTATGCAAATATAATTTCAGTGGCAGCCAATCCCCTCTGCCTGGGGCCGTGGAATGTTGGAGTTCTGAGGCTGGCCAATCAGAGCCCTTTATGCAAATAACCCCACAGTTGTAGCCAATTGAAACGCTGGCACATATTCCTCCCGTCGCACCACCACACCACCGCCCGAAAACACTGACTTTTATTATATACATAGATAGATAGATTACATTATATTTCACTGTAATGTAATATAACATTATATTATATTATCACTATATTAAATTATATCATTATATAAAATAATAAATAAAATTACTTATTTAAATTAAATAAAATAATGTATATTTTCTGACCCTCAGGAGAGCGAAGACGTGGTCAAGGCGCTGGCGAAGGAGAAAGACCTGCTGGAGAGGGAGAAGTGGGAGCTGCGGCGCCAGGCCAAAGAGGCCACGGACCACGCCAGCGCCCTGCGCTCCCAACTGGACCTGAAGGACAACCGCATGAAGGAGCTGGAGGCCGAATTAGCCATGGTGAGCAAAGGGCGAGGTCACCTAGACCAGCCCCCTTTGCATTCAAACACAGCTCCACCAATATTATATATTTATCTATATATATAAAAATGGTCCTGTCGTCGTGAGTACCTTAAAAACAAAAAAACTACGGGGCCAATACCCACCAAATTTGGCAGCAAAGCGTCTCGCAACGCAAGGTGTGACCAACAATAAAAATCCCCTCAAAAAACCCTTCCAAATTAAAAAAATTAACAAAATACAGATCTTCCATTGTCCCGCTCTGTCCTCGCCCCCTACTCCAGCCCCATCCCCGCTCTGGTCCCGCCCCTTCCCCCTCATTACACTCCCCCCTCCTACCCACTTGCATTCCTTCTTTCCCTTTGGCAAGGGAGGAGATGTGGAGGAGGGGCAATAATAGGCCTCACCCCCTTTCCAACCCCACCCCCTACTCTGGCCCCGCCCCTTCCCCGCTCTGGCCCCGCCTCCTCTCCCTCGCCGCACTCCCCCCTCCTCCCCCCTTGTGTTCCTTCCTTCTTTGGCAAGGGAGGGGGATGTGGTGGAGGGGCAATAAGAGCCCGCCCTCTGGTCCCACCCCTACTCTGGCCCCACCCCTTCCTCACTCTGGTCCCGCCCCCTATCACTCACCGCACTCCCCCTTCCTTCCCTCTTGTGTTCCTTCCTTTCCCTTTGGCAAGGGAAGTAGAAAGGAAAGGAAAAGGAAATGAAAGGCAGGAAAGAGTTAAAGAAGGAAGGAAGGAGAACAGACAGGAAGGAAGGAGAGAAGAAAGAAGGGAGGGAAAAGGGAAAGAATGAAAGAGAGAAGGAGGGAAGGAAGGAAAGAAAGAAAGAGGTGCCAAAGGAAGGAAGAAGAGAAAGTAGAAAGGAAAGAGAAAGGAAAGGCAGGAAAGAGGTAAAGAAGGAGGGAAGGAGAACAGACAGGAAGGAAGGAGAAGAAATGAGGGAGGGAAAAAGGGAAGGAATGAAAGAGAGAAGGAGGGAAGGAAGGAAGGAAAGAGGTGCCAAAGGAAGGAAGAAGAAGAGAACGTAGAAAGGAAAGAGAAAGGAAAGGCAGGAAAGAGGTAAAGAAGGAGGGAAGGAGAACAGACAGGAAGGAATGAGAGAAGAAAGGAGGGAGGGGTAAAGGGAAGGAATGAAAGAGAGAAGGAACAAAGAAATAAAAGAGGTACCGAAGGAAGGAAGAAGAGAAAGTAGAAAGGAAAGAAAAAGGAAAGGAAGGGCAGGAAAGAGTTGAAGGAAGGAAGGAAAGAGAACAGACAGGAAGGAAGGAGAGAAGAAAGGAGGGAGGGAAAAAGGAAAGGAATGAAAGAGAGAAGGAGGGAAGGAAGGAAGGAGGTACCAAAGGAAGGAAGAAGAGAAAGTAGAAAGGAAAGGAAATGGAAAGGAAAGGCAGGAAAGAGGTAAAGAAGGAAGGGAGGAGAAAAGGAAATAAAAAGTTAACGAAGGAAGGAAACAGGGAGGGAAGAAAGGACACAAAGGAAGAAGTAGACAGGGGGGGGGAGAAGGGAAGAGAGAAGGAATGATGAAACCAAAGAGCGAAAGAGGGAATAAAAGAAAGATTTAGAGAAGGAAGAAAAGAGAGGAAGGGGAAGAAAAGTGGGGGAAGGAATAGGTAAGTACCTCTCTTTCATAATAGTCCAGATATCTACCTCTACTTCGAAAATTCTTACTATCGGCCACAGCAACGCGTGGCAGGGCACAGCTAGCATATTAAATAGTTTTGAAAAATTCCTAAAAATTGCCGGATGACCAAAACGTGCTGAAACTTGGCAGGCCGTAAGTTGTAAATGTTGCCTTCAATTGTGCCAAGTTTCATCATGATAGCCGTAAAAATGGCAGAGAAATGAGCCTCGAAATTTTCTCCGTTGCCGCTAATGGAATGAACCTTATGAAGCTTCAGAGATTCCGATTATGAAATGAAACAGAAATCCTCTGAATCTTAAAAAAAATATTTAAAATCATTAGATGAATGGATCTTTCCGAAACTTGGCAGGCTTAAAGCCATCACCTAGAACGTTTCCCTTTTTCCACTATTGGAACCAGTTTTTACGCAGCTTCTGAGATTCAGATTACGAAACTAAAAGGGACCCCTCCATATCTTTTAAAAATTCCTAAAAATCAGTAGATGAATGAATCTTTCTGAAACTTGGCAGGCTTAAAATCATAAATGTTGCCGACAAGTATGCCAAGTTTCATCCTGATAACCATAAAAATGATGGAGGAAATGAGTCTTGAATTTCCCTCATTTCCAGTAATATAACCAATCTCAACGAAACCGTTACGAAGCTTCTGAGATTCGGATTACGTAACAAAATGGGTTTCCTCCGAATCTTTAGAAATATCCTAAAAATCAGTTGATGAATGAATCTTTCTGAATCTTGGCAGGATTAAAATAATAAATGTTGCCGACAAGTATGCCAAGTTTAATCCTTATAAACATAAAAATGATGGAGGAATTGAGCCTCGAATTTCCCTCATTTCCAGTAATATAACCAATCTCAACGAAACCGTTACAAAGCATCGGAGATTCGGATTACGTAACAAAATGGGATTCCTCCGAATCTTTAGACAATTCCTAAAAATCAGTAGATGAATGAATCTTTCTGAAACTTGGCAGGCTTAAAGCCATCACTGTTGTTTACAAGTGTGCCAGGTTTCAACATGATCGCTGTAAAAATGACCAAAAAAAAGATCCTAGAATTTTTCCTCATTTCCACTAATGGAACCAGTTTTTACGCAGCTTCGGAGATTTGGATTACGTAACAAAATGGGACCCCTCCATATCTTAAAAAAATTCCTAAAAATCAGTAGATGAATGAATCTTTCTGAAACTTGGCAGGCTTAAAATAATAAATGTTGTCGACAAGTATGCCAAGTTTCATCCTGATAACCATAAAAATGATGGAGGAATTGAGCCTCGAATTTCCCTCATTTCCAGTAATATAATCAATCTCAATGAAACCGTTACGAAGCATCGGAGATTCGGATTACGTAACAAAATGGGATTCCTCCAAATCTTTAGAAAATTCCTAAAAATCAGTAGATGAATGAATCTTTCTGAAACTTGGCAGGATTAAAATAATAAATGTCCGACAAGTATGCCAAGTTTCATCCTGATAGCCATAAAAATGGCAGAGAAATGAGCCTCGAAATTTTATCCGTTGCCGCTAATGGAACGAACCTTGTGAAGCTTTAGATTCCGATTACGAAACAAAACGGAAGTCCTCTGAATCTTTCTGTCACGATGCACGGACTTGGCGGGCCCCTTAATCACACACACAGAGACGTACTGAAGGCTAACTACTTTATTGAATATAAAAACAGTTCCAAAGAATATAGTCCAATATGAAAAGAGTATCCAAAAGGCTTGAAGTAACAATGTCCAAGATAACGTAGCAAAATAGGCAAAAGGCTTGGCAGGGCTCCGCAGCCAATGCGGATCAGGAAACCAGGGCAAGGCTTCGCAAACCGTTGCGAATCAGGAACAGAGCAAGGCTTCGCAAACCGATGCGAATCAGGAAACAAGGCAAGGCAAACAAGGCAAGGTAAAACAAGGCAAGGCTTGATAACCATGGCTTGTGGTCCTACTCCCCTTCACGCCTGTATAGGTAAGACGTGGCCGGAGAACTGAGGATACGTTCCCACGGATCCTGTACTTAATCCTTCGGCCGAGGTCCTCGGCGCTCTAGGCTTCTTCGTCTCCAATCCCTGCTGACGGACCTCGGCCGGTCTAGGGCCCGGGACCAATCCCTCCTCCTAGACTCTATGTTCCGTCTCCTATCGAAAGTTCGGCCTTGTCTCTCTGCAGCTGTGTCACTATCTCTCTGAGAGCTTTCCTCCCTATCCATTTCCCATTCGCTTTCTGCCATATCTTCTTCCAAGGGCTCCTGGGAAGATCTCCCCCCAGGTGCTCATAACTCCCTGGGTCGCTATCAGACTGCACCTGGTGATCTGAATCATCCCTTGGACCAAAACACATTTCTTCCCATGCCAAGCTCTCTGTGGGCGAAAGAGGCTCAGCAGGGGAAAGCTGCCCTTCACCCCAGTCATCTAGCTCATCCTCCGAATCCAGTTCTGGCCCTGCTGGTTCTAATGCTAGTGGGACCCCAGGCACAAACGAGAACTGCTGTGCTACACTTTGAAAAATTCTTTAAAATCAGTAGATGAACGGATCTTCCTGAAACTTGACAGGCTTAAAGCCATCACTGTTGTTTACAAGTGTGCCAAGTGGCAACATGATAGCTGTAAAAATGACAAAAAAACAATCCTAGAACGTTTCCCTTTTTCCACTAATGGAACCAGTTTTTACGCAGCTTCAGAGATTCGGATTACGAAACTAAAAGGGATCCCTCCATATCTTTTAAAAATTCCTAAAAATCAGTAGATGAATGAATCTTTCCGAAACTTGGCAGGCTTAAAATAATAAATGTTGCCAACAAGTATGCCAAGTTTCATCGTGATAACCATAAAAATGATGGAGGAAATGAGTCTCGAATTTCCCTCATTTCCAGTAATATAACCAATCTCAACAAAAGCATTACGAAGCATCGGAGATTCGGATTACGTAAAAAATGGGATTCCTCCAAATCTTTAGAAAATTCCTAAAAATCAGTAGATGAATCAATCTTTCCGAAACTTGGCAGGCTTAAAATAATAAATGTTGCTGACAAGTATGCCAACTTTCATCCTTATAAACATAAAAATGATGGAGGAAATGAGTCTCGAATTTCCCTCATTTCCAGTAATATAACCAATCTCAACGAAACCATTACGAAGCTTCGGAGATTCAGATTACGTAACAAAATGGGATTCCTCCAAATCTTTAGAAAATTCCTAAAAATCAGTAGATGAATGAATCTTTCTGAAACTTGGCAGGATTAAAATAATAAATGTCCGACAAGTATGCCAAGTTTCATCATGATAGCCATAAAAATGGCAGAGAAATGAGCCTCGAAATTTTCTCCGTTGCCGCTAATGGAACGAACCTTGTGAAGCTTTAGATTCCGATTACGAAACAAAACGGAAGTCCTCTGAATCTTTGAAAAATTCTTTAAAATCAGTAGATGAACGGATCTTCCTGAAACTTGACAGGCTTAAAGCCATCACTGTTGTTTACAAGTGTGCCAAGTGGCAACATGATAGCTGTAAAAATGACCAAAAAAAAATCCTAGAACGTTTCCCTTTTTCCACTAATGCAACCAGTTTTTACGCAGCTTCGGAGATTCGGATTACGAAACTAAAAGGGACCCCTCCATATCTTTTAAAAATTCCTAAAAATCAGTAGATGAATGAATCTTTCCGAAACTTGGCAGGCTTAAAATAATAAATGTTGCCGATAAATGTTCCCTCCGCCGGGCCCACCCTCGACCGGTTTCGGCCACTGGACGCAGATGCTGTTGATAAGATAGTGACTGCAGCCCGCCCTACCACCTGCTCCCTCGACCCGTGCCCCTCCTGGCTTGTTCGATCTTGCCTGGAGGGGCTACGTTGGCCTCTGTTGAAAATCATTAACAGCTCCCTTGAGCAAGGAGTCTTTCCAGAGTGCTTGAAAGAGGCGGTGGTAGCTCCATTACTGAAGAAACCATCATTGGACCCTGCGGTTCCCTCCAACTACCGCCCAGTGTCGAATCTTTCGTACCTGGGCAAGGTAGTTGAGAGGGCAGTAATGGAGCAGCTGCAGTCCTTCTTAGATGATGCAACATGGCTCGACCCCTTCCAGTCCGGCTTCCGTTCGGGGCACGGGACGGAGACGGTCCTGGTCTCCATCACAGACCAACTCCGCTGCCAGCTCGACCAAGGCGGGTCTGCGCTGCTCGTGTTATTGGACCTCACGGCAGCGTTTGACACGGTCGACCACAATCTTTTGATCCACCGCCTGGCCATGGCTGGAGTGAGGGGACAGCCCTTAAATGGCTGGCCTCCTTCCTCCACCAGCGGTCTCAGCGTGTGAGGAGGGGAGGGGTGGTCTCTGAGGGTTCCCCACTGATTTGTGGGGTTCCCCAGGGGGCCATCCTTTCCCCTCTATTATTTAACATCTACATGCAGCCGCTTGCACAGCTGGTGCGGAGTTATGGGCTGACCTGTCATCAATATGCTGATGACACCCAGCTCATTCTGAGGATGGGGGCAGGCCGGAGTCCGTCCCGATAATTTCCAACATTGCCTCGAAGCCGTTACTGGATGGCTGCGAGCCAGTAGGTTGAGGGTGAATCCGCGAAGACGGAGATCTTGTGGCTGGGCCGCCCGAGCGGAGTGGGTACCCGGCTTCCGACCCTGGACGGTGCGGCGCTGCACCCAGCGCCGTCAGTGAAAAGCCTAGGCGTCCACCTGGACTCCCAGCTGACCATGGAGGCCCAGGTCGCCATGGTCAGCAAGGCGGCGTTTTCCATCTCCGCCAGGCGAGGAGGCTGGCTCCCTATCTGTCCCGGAACGACCTGGCCACGGTGATCCAAGCCACGGTCATCTCGAGGCTAGACTACTGCAACGCGCTCTACGTTGGCCTGCCTATGTCGTCGATCCGGAAGCTCAAGCTGGTGCAGAACACCGCCGCCCGGCTCCTGTCTGGGGCTCCAGCAGGATGCCGAATAACACCAGTCTTGCGGGATCTGCACTGGCTGCCTATTGAGCACCGGGTCGCCTTCAAAGTGTTGGTTCTTACCTTTAAGGCCATCCACGGCCTGGGGCCAGCGTATCTGAGGGACCGTCTCGCCTTATACTGCCCATCGAGATCACTCCGGTCTGAAGAGGCCAATTTACTGGTTGTACCATCTGCCAAGCTGGCCCGTTTAACATCTACCCGCCGGAGGGCGTTCTCTGTGATAGCCCCTACGCTATGGAACGCCCTCCCGGTCGAGGCCAGAGCCTTGAGGGACCTACTCCCCTTTAGACGGGCCTGCAAAACCTATTTGTTTAGGCAGGCCTTTGGGGAGTAGGCCCTTGCATCCATATTAGACCGCTCTTCGGCCACCGTTCATTGTACTGTTTTAATATTACTGTTTTAACTTTTTATTGTATCGCATGTTTTAAGCAATGTATATTTTCTGTGTTTTTATGCTAACCTCTGGCACTACGCCATTGGCCTGTAAGCCGCCGCGAGCCCCCGGGAGTCGGCGGTGCAAAAATCCAAATAAATAAATAAATAAATAAATAAATAAATAAGTATGCCAAGTTTCATCCTGATAACCATAAAAATGATGGAGGAAATGAGTCTCGAATTTCCCTCATTTCCAGTAATATAACCAATCTCAACAAAAGCATTACGAAGCATCGGAGATTCGGATTACGTAAAAAATGGGATTCCTCCAAATCTTTAGAAAATTCCTAAAAATCGGTAGATGAATGAATCTTTCTGAAACTTGGCAGGCTTAAAACAATAAATGTTGCTGACAAGTATGCCAACTTTCATCCTTATAAACATAAAAATGATGGAGAAAATGAGTCTTGAATTTCCCTCATTTCCAGTAATATAACCAATCTCAACGAAACCATTACGAAGCTTTGGAGATTCGGATTACATAACAAAATGGGACCCCTCCAAATCTTTAGAAAATTCCTAAAAATCAGGAGATGAATGAATGTTTCTGAAACCTGGCAGGCTTAAAGTCATAAATGTTGCTGACAAGTATGCCAAGTTCCTTATAAACATAAAAATGGTGGAGGAAATGAGCCTCGAATTTCCCTCATTTCCAGTAATATAACCAATCTCAAAGAAACCATTACGAAGCTTCTGAGATTCGGATTACGTAACAAAATGGGATTCCTCCGAATCTTTAGAAATATCCTAAATGCAGTTGATGAATGAATCTTTCTGAAACTTGGCAGGCTTAAAATAATAAATGTTGCCGACAAGTTTGCCAAGTTTCATCCTGATAACCATAAAAATGACGGAGAAATGAGCCTCGAAATTTTCCCCATTGCCGCTAATGGAACAAGTCTTACGAAACGGCAGAGATTCAGATTACGAAACAAAATGGAACTCCGAATCTTTTTAAAAATCTTAAAAATCAGTAGATGAATGGATCTTTCTTGAGTCTGTGCATGTTTATGTTGTCACATTTTGCAAAATGTCAAGGGGATACCTCTTGTAGTTTTATTTTGAAAAATATTTGTTAAAAACATTTTAAAAATTCCTTAAAATCGGCAGGTGACTGAAATGTGCTGAAACTTAGCAGGCTGAAAGTTGTAAATGTTGCCTACGAGTGTGCCAAGTTTCGGCCTGATAGCCATAAAAATGACGGAAAAACGAGCCTCCAAATTTTCCCCATCGCCACTCATGGGACGAATCTTACGCAACTTCAGAGATTGGAATTACGAAACGAAACATGACTCCTATGAATCTAAAAAAAAATCTTAAAAATCAGTAGATGAACGGATCTTTCTGAAACCTTGCAGGATTGTTGCCCTACTTATGTTGTCTCATTTTGCAAAGTGTCAAGGGGATACCTCTTGTAGTTTTATTTTGAAAAATATTTGTTTAAAAAACATTTTAAAATTCTTTAAAAAATCAGCAGATGACCAAAACGATCTGAAACTTGGCAGGCTTGAAGTCATAAATATTGCCCTCAAGTGTGCCAAGTTTTATCCTGACAGCTGTAAAAATGACAGAGAAACGAGCCTCGAAATTTTCGTTCCTGCAGGCAAAACAGTCCCTGGCCACACTGACGAAGGACGTGCCCAAGCGGCACTCGCTGGCTATGCCGGGGGAGACGGTGCTGAACGGCAACCAGGAGTGGGTCATGCAGGCCGACCTCCCGCTCACGGCTGCCATCCGGCAGAGCCAGCAGACCCTCTACCACGGGCACCCCCAGCACACAGTCGACCGGCAAGGTGAGTCTGGGTGGTGGTCTGTCAAGCGGGTGGGGGGGGGGGCTTGGATGATGGTTTCCCTGCATGAATGCAAAAGGGGTCGGACTAGATGGCCTTTAGATATACCTTCCAACTCTAAGACTCTGTGGTGTGATTAGTAGTAGTAATAATAGTAGTAGTAGTAGTATATGGCTGTCGGGAGGGCTTTGATAGTGCTTTCCCTGTATGAATGCAAAAAGGGGTCGGACTAGATGGCCTTTAGATGTCCCTTCCAACTCTAAGACCCTGTGGTGTGATTAGTAGTAGTAATAGTAGTAGTACTACTACTAGTAGTAGTATATGGCTATCTGTCGGGAGGGCTTTGATAGTGCTTTCCCTGCATGAATGCAAAAAGGGGTTGGACTAGATGGCCTTTAGAGGTCTCTTCCAACTCTAAAACACCACAGTTCTATATTTTTGTTGTAGTTGTTGTTGTTGTTGTTGTTAGAAACATAACAAGATTAGTACACACCAAACAAGATCTCTCTGCTGGCTGCTGTATTGGATCACACGTCGGACCCTTCCCAAGTGTCTAGGGATATGTGATATTATTATTATTATTATTATTATTATTATTATTATTATTATAAAGACAACAAGATGAGTCCACAACAGACAAGGTCACTCTGCTGGCTGTTGTATTGGATCACACGTTGGACCCTTCCCAGGAGTCTAGGACTATGTGATTTATTATTATTACTAGCTTGGGGACCCGGCGGTGCCCGGGTTATTTGAGAAAGGCATTGTGTGCCAAGGTTGGTCCTAATCAGATGTTTATGTGGCTTGCAGTGGTCTCAGGAAGTTAGTGAAGGTACTGCAAGTCCCATCGGCCATGGTCCATACCCCTCCCAACAGCACCAGAATGTAGAGTGGGTCATGTGGGCTCTGTGTGCCACGTTTGGTCTTGATAATTCATTGGATGAGGGTTGCAGCGGTCTCAGAAGGTGAGTGAAGGTACTTCAAGTCCCATCATACATGGTCCATCCTCCTTCAAACGGCACCAGGATGTAGAGTGGGTCACGAGGGCAAGTTTGGTCTTGATCGGTCATTGGATGAGGGTAGCAGCGGTCTGAGGAAGTGATTGGATGTACTTCAAGTCCCATCATTCATGGTCTGCCCTCCTCCAAACTGCACCAGGATGTAAAGTGGGTCATGGAGGCTCTGTGTGCCAAGTTTGGTCTTGATCAGTCATTGGATGAGGGTAGCAGCAGTCTGGGGAAGTGATTGGAGGTACTTCAAGTCCCATCATCCATGGTCTGCCCTCCTTCAAACGGCACCAGGATGTAGAGTGGGTCTTGGGGGTTTTGTGTGCCAAGTTTGGTCTTGTTCTGTCATTGTTGGGAGCCGCAAAGTGTGTTGGTCTGAAACTCCCACCATGGCTGACTGCCTCAGGCCTGTGCCTTATCCCCCTCTGGCAGTTTAGAGTGTCGGAATGTTCGTGTTGGCTGGCCAATTAGAGGCGTTATGCAAATACTCCCTCACTGGCGACCAATCGTTGTCAGAATGTAGAGGCCGGGAGCCAATCAGAACGCCTCCACATACATACATACAAACATTCCGCTTTATTATATATAAAGATTATTATTATTATTATTAGGGACCCATAGGGCCCTTGCACAATGCTACTATGTCTCCCTCTGGGCGCTCACTCACCCTTTGCTTTGAGTCTCCTTTGGGAGAGATAAAGCGGGCTATAAGTAAATGCAACAACAACAATAACAATAGATACATAGATGCATTGAATCTCCTTCAGGACAGATAAAATGGGATGATGATGATGATAATAATAATAATAATAATGTGTTCCCTTTGTCTTTGGCAGCGGTGCGGGTGAGCCCGTGCCACTCGCGCCAGCCCTCGATCATCTCGGACGCCTCTGCGGCGGAAGGTGATCGCTCCTCGACGCCCAGCGACATCAACTCCCCGCGGCACCGAACGCACTCGCTCTGCAATGTAAGGCGCCTCTGCAGGTCATTGGCCCTTCCTGGCACACTTCTATTTCTCTTTCGTTCGGGCTGCGAGGCCCATCGTCTCCGGGAGCTTGGCTTCTGCTGCTTTGTCATGCTTGCACAGTGTCAGAAATTGGGGGACTCAAATGTATTATTATTATTATTATTATTATTATTATATTTGCAACCAAATGTATTACTACTATCGTTATATTTGCAACCACATTTTTATTTTTATTATACTTGCAACCAAATGTCTTATTATGTTACTATTATTATTATATTTGCAACTAAATTTATTATAATAATATTATTATTATTTTGCAACCAAATTTATTATTAATAATATTTTTAGTATTATTTGCAACCAAATGTATTATTATTACTACTATAATAATATTTGCAACCATATGTCATTATTATTATTATTATACTTGCAAACACATTTATTATTATTATTATTACTATGATTACTGTATATTTGGAAACAAATTTATTATTAGTATCATTTGTATTATTTGCAACCAAATGTATTATTATTATTACTGTAATAATATTTGCAACCAAATGTCATTATTATTATTATTTAATTTGCAACCAATTTATTATTATTATTATACTTGCAACCACATTTATTATTATTATTACTATTGTTATATTTGGAACCAAATCTATTATTAGTATCATTAATTTCCAACCAAATGTATTATCATTACTATAATAATATTTACAACCAAACTTATTATTATTATATTTGCAACCAATTTATTATTATTACTATTATTATATTTGGAACCAAATCTATTATTAGTATCATTAATTTCCAACCAAATGTATTATCATTACTATAATAATATTTACAACCAAACTTATTATTATAATATTTGCAACCAATTTATTATTATTAAACTTGCAACCACATTGATTATTATTATTATTACTATTATTATATTTGGAACCAAATTTATTATTAGTATCATTAGTATTTTTTTTGCAAACAAATGTATTATTACTACTATAATAATATTTACAACCAAACTTATTATTATTATATTTGCAACCAAATTTACTATTATAATAATTATTATAATTATTACTATTATTTGCCACCAAATGCATTATTATCATTATTATTATTGATAATAATTATGTATTTGCAATTAAATGTTGCAGCGTAAACCGGCATGGCCTTTGTCTGATCCTGCGTTCGAATCCGGAGGAATTTAGACAAGTCAGAGGGCCAGATAAATTTATTATTATTATTACTATTATTATTGATAATAATGTTTTTGCAACCACAAAGAGCAAGCCATGGAGAGTCTGTAAAGGATAAGATGATGATGATGATGATTATAATTATTATAGTATTAAGTCTAATAATATAATAATCTAATTCCATAATAATTACAAAAATATATTTATGATTATTATTATTATAGTATTAAGTCTAATAATATAATAATCGAATTCCATAATAATTACAAATATATATTTATGATTATTATTATGGTATTAAGTCTAATAATATAATAATCTAATTCCATAAAAATTACAAAAATATTTTTTTATTATTATTATGGTATTAAGTCTAATAATATAATAATCTAATTCCATAATAATTACAAAAATATATTTATGATTATTATTATATAATAATATAATTCCATAATAATAACAAAAATATATGATGATTATTATTATTATAGTATTCAGTCTAATAATAAAATAATCTTATTCCAAATTAATTACAAAAATATATTTAATAATAATAATAGCATTATTATTATTATATTTGCAACCCAATGTTGCATTTTAAACGCTATGGGGAATGTATAAACAAATCAATGTGTTATGGGATTTTCCTTCTTTTTTAATATTTGTATTATTTACTAGTGGATTGTAACTGTACTGTTGTTTTTAATATTGGGAGCCACTCTGCATCCTAATTGAGATATAATAATAATAATAATAGGTAAATACACAGAGACTTCAAGGACTGAAATTATTAGTATTATTAATAACAATTAATAAGTGTTATTATTATTAATTATTAATATGTATTAATAATAATAAGTATTATTAATAATTAATAAGTATCAATAATAATAAGTATTATTAATAATTAATAATTATTGATAAGTATTAATAATAATATTTATTAATTATTATTAATTATATAATAATTATTAATAATATTAATAATAATAAGTGCAGAGAAGCTATGGAATCCTTGGGATTTGTCCTTTGCTCAAGCACCAGCCCGCTCTCTTTGGCAGAAGTGGCTGAAGACCTTGGGAAACTACAACACCCAGGATCCCAGTGGCAGGCAAAGAAGGGCTAAACTGCATTAACTCCTCAGTGTAGATGCACCTCTCTTTCTTTCCTTCCTCCAGGGGGATAGTCCTGGACCGGTACAGAAAAACTTGCACAACCCAATTGTCCAGGTAAGAAACCATCTTTCTTTTCTTATCTCTGTGTCTTGGTCTGTATCACAGGTAGGGTTGCCACCTGTCCCGTATTATACGGGACGTCTCGTATTTTGGCTCTGAATTTCGTGTCCCGTATTTTTAGCTCCTGTCCCGTATTGACAGGATATAAATGGAGGAAGTAAATAAATAAATAGACCCCGATGCTCAACTGTGAGCCCCCTCCCCGCCCCCGGCAACAACACCCCCCCCCCTCCGGGCGACAACAGACTGGATTTAGACTTCGCTCGGAGAACCCTCGTGACCATACTGGAGGAGTTTGGGAGGGAATTGACCTTGATTTTTGGGAGTTGTAATTCCCCCGCATACATAGAAATGGTGGCGGAAGAGGGAGAGAGGGGGGAGGGCCTGGCTTGGTTGTTCTGCCACTCCCAGAATGTATACAAGTTGAGTCGGCCACCCTCCCCCCATTATGGTGCATAACATGGCTTCTCCTTCCCCAACCTCCCCCGGCACTCACACCGCCAAGCCACCCTCCCACCAGTCGGCCACGCTCCCCCCATTATGGTCTCTTTCCCCAGCCCCCTGGCACTCACACCGCCAAGCAACCCCCCGTCGGCCACCCTCCCCCCCATTATGGGGCATAACATGGCTTCTCCTTCCCCAGCCCCCACCCGGCACTCACATTGCCAAGCCACACCCCCCGGTCGGCCATGCTCCCCCATTATGGTCTCTTTCCCCAGCCCCCCTGGCACTCACACCACCAAGCAACCCCCGTCGGCCACCCTCCCCCCCATTATGGGGCATAACATGGCTTCTCCTTCCCCAGCCCCCTGGCACTCATGCCACCAAGCCACACCCCGCCCTCCCCCCCCTGTCGGCCACCCTCCCTATTATGGTGCATAACATGGCTTCTCCTTCCCCAGCCCCCCGGCACTCACACTGCCAAGCCACACCCCGCCCCTCTCCACCCCCGTCGGCCACCCTCCCCCATTATGGTGCATAACATGGCTTCTCCTTTCCTAGCCCCCGGTACTCACACCGCCACACCACGCCCCTGCCCTCCCCACCCACCCCGTTGGCCACCCTCCCCCCATTATGGTGCATAACATGGCTTCTCCTTTCCTAGCCCCCCCGGCACTCAAACCGCCACGCCCCGCCCCTGCCCTCCCCACCCACCCTGTCGGCCACCCTCCCCCATTACGGTGCATAACATGGCTTCTCCTTGCTCAGCCCCCTGGCACTCACACTGCCAAGCCACACCCCAGCCCCTCCCCACGCCCCCATCGGCCACCCTCTCCCCACGCCCCCGTCAGCCACCCTCCCCCCTATTATGGTGCATAACATGGCTTCTCCTTCCCCAGCCCCCACTCACACCGCCAAGCCACACCCCTGCCCCTCCCCACCCCCCGTCGGCCACCCTCCCCCCCCATTATGGTGCATAACATGGCTTCTCCTTCCCTAGCCCCCGGCACTCACACTGCCAAGCCACGCCCCGCCCCTCCCCACCCCCGTCGGCCACCCTCCCCCATTATGGTGCATAACATGGCTTCTCCTTTCCTAGCCCCCCCGGCACTCATACCGCCACGCCACGCCCCCCGCCCACCTGGGGATCTACCCCACCTGCTCGGCTTTGAAGTGGGCGACAGGTAAGGCCAGGTGGGCTCCCATCGCCCGCTCCCAGGCCGTCCCCCCTGCCCCCGTCCCCTCCTGCCACACCCGCCCGGGAGGGAGGGAGGCTCCTTGATTGGCCGGCTGCCACTCTTCAGCTTTGATTGATGGGTGTCACAAGGTGAGAGGCAGGGCCGGGAGGCGAGCTCGGAGGACTCACTCCTGGCCGTGCCCATTCCCCGCCTCCCAGGGAGGGAGGGAGGGAGGGAGGGAGGGAGGGAGGGAAGGTGTGACGTCACCCTGGGAGGCGACGGAGTAAACAAGGGAGGCGGGCCTGGCGGAGGAGGAGGGAGGCAGTGATGTCACCCTGGGAGGTCCCGCCCCCGGCTGAGTAGCAGGGGGGAGGGAGGGAGGGAGGGAAGCCGCCGCCGCTGCTGCTCCTCGCCCTGCGTGTCCTGCCTTGAGGCCAGGCTCGACCCTCCCTCCCTCCGGGGCCTTTGTGCTTCAACTCCCGCCATTCCCAAGGCCCGTGAATTGCGCCCTCCTCGGTTTGCGCCCCTAGGCCATGGCCTAGGTTGGCCTTAAGGGTAATCTTGCCTGACCTTATCCATGTGTCTATTTCTCTCTCTCTCTCTCGCTCTCTCTGAATCTTTCTCTGCAGTGAATTGTGCCCCCCTTGGCTTGCGCCCCTAGGCCAGTGTTTTTCAACCTTTTTTGAGCCGCGGCACATTTTTTACATTTCCAAAATCCCGGGGCACACCACCAACCAAAATGACTCAAAATGACACTCTAACACAGTCATACATATAGTGAATATGTTTCTAAATGTATTTATACACTCAGTGTGAAACCTGGGCCTGTTTCGATGAACACAACATATATATGACACTCTAATGACACTCTAATGACACTCTAACACAGTCATACATATAGTGAATATGTTTCTAAATGTACTTATACACTCAGTGTGAAACCTGGGCCTGTTTCGATGAACACAACCTATATATGACACTCTAATGACACTCTAATGACACTCTAACACAGTCATACATATAGTGAATATGTTTCTAAATGTATTTATACACTCAGTGTGAAACCTGGGCCTGTTTCGATGAACACAACATAGATATCCTGGCAGGAATGGCAGAAAGACACAAACTTCCCACACAGAACTCCCAAAAACAAGAGAAAATACTATAAGAGTTTGGTGGGCATTGACCTTGAGTTTTGGAGTTATAGTTCACCTATATCCAGACAGCACTGTGGACTGAAATAATTATGGACCTGGACCACACTTGAAATGAATACTCAATATGCCCAAATGTGAACACAGATGGAGTTCAGGGGAAAAATTGACCTTGACATTTGGGAGTTACAATTTCTGGGATTTCTAGTTAACACACAATCAAAGAGCATCCTGAACTCTTGCAAGAATGGAATTGAACCAAACTTGGCGTATTGAACTCTTATTACCAACAGAGGGTACTGAAAGGGTTTGCTTGGGAATTGACCTTGAGTTTGGAAGTTGTAGTTCACCTACGCCCAGAGAGCACTGTGGACTCAAACAATGTTATGTTATGTTGTTGTTTGTTTTCTATCCAGGATCACAATGTTGGAAGGAGGCTCACCACTTTAAGGTCCCTAAAACAGGCATGGGAAACCTTTGGGTGCTTTGGACTCCAACTCCCACCATTCCTAACAGCCTGAGGCCCTTTCCTGCTTAAGTGGCTGAGGGGGAGGAAAAGGGCCTGAGGCTGCTAGGAATGGTGGGAGTTGGAGTCCAAAACACCTGGAAGGTCCAAGTTTGCCCATGCCAGCTTTCGACAGAGACCTCTTCCTCCCGCTTCCCCTTCGCGCCCTTTCTTCCCCCTCGTGCCCAACACTTACTTTTCCTTCTACACTGCCGCTTCTGCCGCCATTTTGATCCGAGGGGGCAGCGTGAGCGTGTTCAGAAGGGGAGGGGGGAGGGAGGAAGGCGTGACCCGTGCGGGCGCTACTGCGCAGACTCGCCCCAGAGATAAGCGAGGCAAAGCGAGCAGAGCGAGGCTGGGAAGAAGGGAGCCCGAGTGGAGAAGGAAAAGAGTTCGGCAGGAGGGGGAAGAAAGGGCATTGGAGGTTCCCATTTCCCACGGCACACCTGATCGTCGCTCACGGCACACTAGTGTGCCACGGCACACTGGTTGGGAAACACTGCCCTAGGCCATGGCCTAGGTTGGCCTTACGGGTAATCCGGTCCTGACCTTATCCATCTCTCTCTCTCTCTCTCTCTCTGGATCTTTCTCGCCAGTCTCTAGAGGACCTGGAGGACCAGAAGCGGAAGAAGAAGAAGGAGAAGATGGGCTTCGGCTCCATCTCGAGGGTCTTCGCTCGGGGAAAACAGCGCAAGTCTCTGGATCCGGGCCTCTTTGACGGCACCGCGCCCGACTACTACATCGAGGAGGACGCCGACTGGTGACGGACAGCCTTTCCCCCTTCCGGAAACCCTTTCTAACCCCCCCCCCTTTGCTTCTGCGTGCGTTGGAGGGCCAAAAACCCCGGCGGAATGTGAGCCGTCCCCCCTCTTCTTCCCTCCCCCCTTCTCTCTCTCTGCATTGCCTCTTCGCTGTACATAGCCCCCCAAAAGAGAGGGAAGAACGACCCTCCGCCCTCTATGTGGAAACCCCGTCTCACTGTTGTCTATGGAGCGATGCCAAGTCTGTTGTCGAGTAACTTCCCCCCCCCCCTTTTCCGTTCTGTTTCCGGGGTGTGTTTGCGCTTTCTTTGCTCTCTCTCTCGTTCTTTTCCTACTTTCCTTCTTTTCGTTCCTTCTCTCCGGGGAATTGAATGTGCTTTGACACCGCTTTAACTGCAGTGACACCCACTCAAGGATGCTATTACACCTCTATCATGGAATGTAGTGTTAGTGGCCGGGTGGCCGTCTGTCGGGAGGGCTTTGATGGTGTCTCCCTTGCAATGGCAGAATGAGATTGGACTAGATGGCCTTTGGGGGGCCCTTCCCACTCTCGGATGCTATAATACAAGGGTGCCCACACTTTTTCAGCACGCGAGCTACTTATAATAAAACAGAAAGATCTACCTACCTCCTCAAGGCTGGAGAGGGGAGGGGGCGGGGCTTGGCGCAGCCTGGCTCCACCCCTCTGGCTTCAGCTCTACCAGCAGCTTCTCCAGGCTTGAGGATGGCAGTGCCAAGCCAGCCTTGTGCTAGCTATGTCACCACTGGCTTGGCATTGCCATCCTCAAGCAAGGAGAAGCTGCAGGGAGCTCCAAAGCCATAGGGAGGGGCGGGACTTGGCAAGTCCCTGGCCCCTCCCTATGGCTTTGGAGCTACCAGCAGCTTCTCCAGGCTTGAGGATGGCAGTGCCAAGCCAGCCTTGTGCTAGCTATATCACCACTGGCTTGGCATTGCCATCCTCAAGCCTGGAGAAGCTGCTGGTAGAGCGGAAGCCAGAGGGGGGAGGGGTGGAGCCAGGCCGCAACAAGTCCCCCACCCCTCCCCTCTGGCTTTGGAGTTCCCAGCAGCTTCTCCAGGCTTGAGGATGGCAATGCCAAGCCAGTGGTGTGCTAGCACAAGGCTGGCTTGGCCACCATCCTCAAGCCTGGAGAAGCTGCTGGTAGAGCTGAAGCCAGAGGGGTGGAGCCAGGCCATGCCAAGTCCTGCCCCTCCCTCTGGCTTTGGCAGCTCCCAGCAGCTTCTCCAGAGGATGGCAATCGAGCCAGTGGTGGGCCAGCCAGCCTTGTGCTAGCTATGCCACCATCCTCAAGCCTGGAGAAGCTGCTGGTAGAACTGAAGCCAAAGGGGGTGGAGCCAGGCTACACCAAGCCCCGCCCCCTCCCCTCTGGTTTTGGAGCTCCCAGCAGCTTCTCCAGCCTTGAGGAGGCCAGGGCCAAGCCAGTGGTGACATAGCTAGCACAAGGCTGGCTTGGCCCTGCCCTCCTCAAGCCTGGAGAAGCTGCTGGTAGAGCTAAAGCCAGAGGGGGCAGATCCAGGCTGCTCCAAGCCCCACCCCTGTGCCAAGCCCCATCCCCTTCCCTCTGGCTTCCGCTCTACCAGCAGCTTCCCCAGGCTTGAGGATGGCAATGCCAAGCCAGCCTTGTGCTAGCTATGTCACCACTGGCTTGGCATTGCCATCCTCAAGCCTGGAGAAGCTTCTGGTAGAGCGGAAGCCAGAGGGAGGGCGGAGCCAGGCCACGCCAAGCCCCACCCCCTCCTCGCTGGCTTTGGAGCTCCCAGCAGCTTTTCCAGGCTTGAGGATGGTGGCATAGCTAGAACTAGGCTGGCTTGGCACTGCCATCCTCAAGCCTGGAGAAGCTGCTGGTAGAGCTGAAGCCAGAGAGGGCGGAGTCAGGCCGCACCAAGTCCCGCCCCCTTCCCTTTGGCTTTGGAGCTCCCAGCAGCTTCTCCAGGCTTGAGGATGGCAATGCCACGCCAGTGGTAACATAGCTAGCACAAGGCTGGCTTGGCTCTGCTCTCCTCAAGCCTGGAGAAGCTGCTGGGAGTGCCGAAGCCGGGGGAGGGGGCAGGGCTTGTGGCTGCCTGGCTCTGCCCCCTCTGAGAAGCGCTCCATCCAGCTGGGCTCAACCTCCTTCAGTCCTGGGATCGACTGGTCGATCGCGATCGACTTCCTAGGCAGCCCTGCTATAACACATCTATCATGTAATGTAGTGTTGGTGGCGGGGTGGCCGTCTGTCGGGAGGGCTTTGATGGTGTCTCCCTTGCAATGGCAGAATGAGATTGGACTAGATGGCCTTTGGGGGGGGGCCTTCCCTTTCTAGGATGCTATAACACATCTATCATGGAATGTAGTGTTAGTGGCTGGATGGCCGTCTGTCGGGAGGGCTTTGATAGTGTCTCCCTTGCAAATGTGAGTAGATCAATAGGTACCACTGCAGCCATGGTGTCTCTCTTGCAATGGCAGTTTGAGATTGAACTAGATGGCGTTCGTGGACCCTTTCCCACTCTATATCTATCATGGAATGTACTGTTATGTATCAGAGGTGTGGTTGGGTGGCCATCTGTCGAGAAGGCTTTGATGGTGTCTTCCTTGCAATGGCAGACTAATTTTTGGACTAGATGGCCTTTGGGGGCCCCCTTCCGACTCTAAGATGCTATGACCCCCTAACTCGCGCCCTTTTGCCATTGAAGTGGGTGTCAAACGCACATTTCATTCCCGTCGTGTAGACGAACCCTTTTGCCTTCCCTCCTGCTCTTCTCTGCTTTCGACAAAACTTGAAAAAACAAACTTGAAGGACCGCTTGTGTATTTTGTAAATAAGCAAAGGACGACGACGACGATGGATAATTGTGCACTGTGTTCTACTCGTACCCGTCTCTCGTTCGCCTGCCTGGAAATAGCAACGCTAAGACAACACTCTCCTCTCTCCCCCCCTGTCTACACTGAAGGATCGGTGCGGTTTGACACCACTTTGGCCTTGCAAAACTACAACTCCCACCAGCGGCGTGTAGATGCACCCGACAGCTTAGCTTCCCCCCCTTGGATGCGGTTTCAGCGGGAAAAGGAAGGCTTCCAAGCAGTTGATTGACACCCTGTTTCCTCCTAAATAAGACCTACTCCGAAAATAAGACCTACTTCTTGTTAATGAAAGAAAATCAGTTTGGGAAAGCAAATCCAACCCCCAAAATAAGATCTAATTCTTGTTAGCTTAAAAAGCAGTTGGTTTGGGAATATAAGACCTACCCTGAAAATAAACCCTAGCATTGAATAGGCCCTAGTTACTATTAATTAGAAGTCTGTTTGGGAATATAAATCCAACTCTGAAAATAAGCCCTAGTTACTATTAATTAAAAGTCTATTTGGGAATATAAGACTTACCCTGAAAATAAGCCCTAGCATGGAATAAGCCCTAATTACCATTCATTAAAAAGTCAATTTGGGGAAATAAGACCTACCCCGAAAATAAGACCTACCCCGAAAATAAGTCCCACCCTGAAAATAAGCCCTGGTTACTATTAATTAAAAGTCTATTTGGGAATATAAGTCCAACCCTGAAAATAAGCCCTAGTTACTATTAATTAAAAGTCTATTTGGGAATATAAGACCAACCCTGAAAATAAGCCCTAGCATGGAATAAACCCTAATCACCACTCATTAAAAAAATCAATTTGGGGAAATAAAACCTACCTGTAAAATAAGTCCAACCCTCAAAATAAGCCCTAGTTACTATTCATTAAAAGTCCATTTGGAAATAGAAGACCTACCCTGAAAATAAGCCCTAGCATGGAATAAGCCCTAGCTTGAAAATAAGCCCTAGCATGGAATAAGCCCTAGCTTGAAAATAAGCCCTAGCATGGAATAAGCCCTAATCACCATTCATTAAAAAGTCAATTTGGGGAAATAAGACCTACCCCGAAAATAAGTCCAACCCTGAAAATAAGCCCTAGTTACCGTTAATTACAAGTCTATTTGGGAATATAAATCCAACCCTGAAAATAAGCCTTAGTTACTATTAATTAAAAGTCTATTTGGGAATATAAAATTTACCCTGAAAATAAGCCCTAGCATGGAATAAGGCCTAATTACCACTCATTAAAAAATCCATTCAGAGAAATAAGACCTCCCTGTAAAATAAGTCCTACCCCCCAAAATAAGTCCTAGTTACCATTCATTAAAAAATCAATTTGGGGAAATAAGACCTACTCTGAAAATAAGTCCTACCCTGAGAATAAGCCCTAATTACCATTCATTAAAAAATCAATTTGGGGAAATAATACCTACCCTGAAAATAAGTCCTACCCTGAGAATAAGCCCTAATTACCATTCATTAAAAAAATCAATTTGGGGAAATAAGACCTACCCTGAAAATAAGTCCTACCCTGAGAATAAGCCCTAATTACCATTCATTAAAAAAATCAATTTGGGGAAATAAGACCTACCCTGAAAATAAGTCCTACCCTGAGAATAAGCCCTAATTACCATTCATTAAAAAATCAATTTGGGGAAATAAGACCTACCCTGAAAATAAGTCCTACCCTGAGAATAAGCCCTAATTACCATTCATTAAAAAATCAATTTGGGGAAATAAGACCTACCCTGAAAATAAGTCCTACCCTGAGAATAAGCCCTAATTACCATTAATTAAAAGCCCAGTTGGGAAAATAAGCCCTACCCTGAAAATAAACCCTAGCATGGAATAAGCCCTAATTACCATTTGGGGAAATAAGACCTACCTGTAAAATAAGACCTACCTTGAAAATAAGTCCTACCCCACAAATAATCCCTAGATACCATTCAGTAAAAGTCCATACCATGACAATAAACTCTAGCATGGAATAAGCCCTAATTATCGTTCATTACAAATCAATTTGGGGAAATAAGACCTACCTAGAAAATAAGACCTACTCTGAAAATAAGCCCTAGTTTATTTTAAAAAGTCAATTTGGGAAAATAAGATATATCCCAAAAGTAAGCCCTTGTCATTAACTTAAAAACAGTCAATTTGAGAAAATACACCCTACCCAGAAAATGAGCCTTGCCTCAAAAATAAGTCCTAGCGTGATATTTTCATGCTTTTTCAGGGTGCTCGGGATATCAGCCCTACTTCAAAAATAAGCCATAGTTATGGTTCATTTCAAAAAATCAATTTGAGGGAATAAGCCCTACCCTGATAATAAGCCCTAGTTATTTTTCATAAAAATCAATTTGGGTAACTATGATCTACCTGGAAATAGGCCGTACCCTGAAAATAAGCCCTAAGAACTGTTCATTTAAAAAAGTCATTTTGGAAAAATAAGCCCTACCCTGAAAATAAGCCCTAGCTTGAAAATAAGCCCTAACATGGAATAAGCCCTAATTACTGTCCTTTACAAATCGATTGAGGAAATAAGACCTCCTCTGAAAATAAGCCCTAGTTACCATTCATTTAAAAAGTGCATTTGGGAAAATAAGACCTACCCATAAAATAAGCCCTGCCCCAAAAATAAGCCCTAGTATGAAATAAGACCTAATTACAATTCATTAAGAAGTCAATTTGGGGAAATAAGATCTGCCCCGAAAATAAGCCCTGGTTACAGTTCATAAAACAGTCAATTTGGGAAAATAAGCCCTACCTTGAAAATAAGTCCTACCTGGAAATAAGACCTACCCTGAAAAAAGTGAATATAAGACTTGGCCTTGTTTGTGGGGAAACGGGGTAGGTGGGCTCATCCCAATGCTTGGCTTCCTTCCAATTTCCTCCTGTGGGGGATCCGGAATGTTTCTCCCCTTTGCGTTGCCTGGGGACCCCCCACGGCCGAATGTAGACATGGACCGCCCATTTGCCCCCAACGCAATTGAATGAATCATTCGACCCCATGGGTCATTCAATCCCGTGGGTCAGTTGACCCCATGCATTAGTTGATTGACCCTATGTGAGCCCATTCATCAGTTGAGCCCATTCATCGATTGAGACCCATGCATCAGTCATCCTGAAGTGTCAGTCGGCCCCATGCACCAGTCGACCAAATCGGTCATTCAACCCCATGTGTCAGTTGACTCTATATGTCAGTCAACCCCATGCATCAGTTGACCCAATGGGTAATTAAACCCCATGCGTCAGTCAACTCCATATGTCAGTCAACCCCATGTGTCAGTCGACCCAATGGATAATTCAATCCCATGTGTCAGTCGACTCCATACGTCAGTCAGCTGTCAGTCAACCCAACAGTTAATTCAACCCCATGTGTCAGTCAACTCAACAGGTAATTTAACCCCATGCCTCAGTCAACCAAATGGGTCATTCTACCCCATGTGTCAGTTGACTCCATATGTCAGTCAACTCCATGCGTCAGTTGACCCAATGGGTAATTAAACCCCATGTGTCAATCGACTCCATATGTCAGTCAACCCCATGTGTCAGTTGACCCAGTGGATGAATCAATCTCATGTATCAGTCGACTCCATATATCACTCAGCTGTTAGTCAACCCAACAGTTAATTCAACCCCATGTGTCAGTCGACCCAATGGGTAATTCAACCCATGCGTCATTCGACTCCATATGTCAGTCAGCTGTCAGTTAACCCAACAGGTAATTCAACCCCATGTGTCAGTCGACCCAATGGGTAATTCAACTCATGCGTCATTTGACTCCATATGGCAGTCAGCTGTCAGTCAACCCAACAGGAAATTCAACCCCATGTGTCAGTTGACCCAATGGGTAATTCAACCCATGCGTCATTCGACTCCATATGTCACTCAGCTGTCAGTCAACCCAACAGGTAATTCAACCCTATGTGTCAGTCGACCCAATGGGTAATTCAACCCATGCGTCATTCGACTCCATGTGTCAGTCAGCTGTCAGTCAACCCAACAGGTAATTCAACCCCATGCGTCAGTTGACCCAATGGGTAATTCAACCGATGCTTCATTCAACTCCATTTGTCAGTCAAACCCATGTGTCAGTCCACCCAGTGGGTAATTCAACCCATGCCTCAGTTGACTGCATATATCAGTCAACCCCATGTGTCAGTCGACCCAATGGGTAATTTAATCCCATGTGTCAGTCAACTCCATATGTCAGCTGTCAGCCAACCCAACAACCCCATGCGTCAGCCGACCCAATGGGTAATTCAATCCCATGTGTCAGTCAACTCCATATGTCAGCTGTCAGTCATCCCAACAGGTAATTCAACCCCATGCGTCAGTCGACCCAATGGGTAATTCAATCCCATGTGTCAGTCAACTCCATATGTCAGCTGTCAGTCATCCCAACAGGTCATTCAACCCCATGCGTCAGTCGACCCAATGGGTAATTCAACCCCATGTGTCATTTGACTCCATTTGTCAGTCAGCCCCATGTGTCATTCGACCCAATGGGTATTTCATCCCCATGCATCAGTCGACTCCATATGTCAGTCAACCCCACACAATTGTCTACCCAAGGGATAATTCAACCCAAGCGTCAGTTGGTTATTCCATATGTCAGTCAACCTCTTGCGTCAATCGACTCCATTTTTCAGTCAACCCCATGCATCACTCAACTCATTGGGGAAATTCAGTCGACCTGATGGGTAATCCAGTCCTATTCGTCAGAAGTCTAGACAGTATGTCTCCTGTTCCACCTCTCCTTTGAAACTTTACTGTCAGGGTGCATCTACACTGTCAAATTAATGCAGTTTGACTCCACTTTAAACTGCTATGGGAGCCAACCTCAAAGGCCTTGCGAAACGACAACGTACCTTTGAAGCCCTATTGAATTTTAACTCCTTATTTTAGGGGGACCCCAAACCCTATGGCTGTGTCGTCTTCCTTCTTCTTCTGTTGTTGTTGTTGTTTCTTTTTTTTTTTTTTAGAAAAATCCGGAATAATCCCGTAACCTTCCCTTTTGCTTCACCTTTTCCGCCCCCCGTTTGTTTCGTTTTTCTTTTTAATTTATTTGCACACACGAGAAAAAAAAATCACAGAGGATGTATTCTAACTAAATTATTATTGTTGTTGTTGCATAAAAGATCGGGATTTATATTTTTCCACATCGGGAGGGAGGGGGACACTCGGGGCGGTCAGCTGCCATTGAGAATCATATTCTTTCTTCCTTTCTGAACTGTCTGCATTGCGATAGGACCCCCCAAAATGCCCCTATATTTGCATTGCCATGGGACCCCAAAATGCCCTATATTTGCATTGCAATGGGACCCCCCAAAATGCCCCTATATTTGCATTGTGGTGGGACCCCCAAAATGACCCTTGTATTTGCATTGCAATGGGACCCCCCAAAATGCCCCTGTATTTGCATTGCAATAGGACCCCCCAAAATGCCCCTATATTTGAATTGCCATGGAACCCCCAAAATGCCCCTATATTTGCATTGCAATGGGACCCCCCAAAATGCCCCTATATTTGCATTGCCATGGGACCCCCCAAAATGCCCCTATATTTCCATTGCAATGGGACCCCCCAAAATGCCCCTATATTTGCATTGCCATGGGACCCCCCAAATGGCCCTATATTTGCATTGCAATGGGACCCCTCAAAAATGCCCCTATATTTGCATTGTGGTGGGACCCCCAAAATGACCGCTGTATTTGCATTGCAATGGAACCCCCCAAAATGCCCCTTTATGTCCCTATATTGTCCCTATATTTGTACCCAATATGTCCCTATATTCACAATGCAACGGGACCCCGAAAATGACCCCTGTATTTGCATTACAATGGGATGCCCCAAAATGTCCCTATATTTGCATTGCCATGGGAACCCCAAAATGATTTTGTATTTGCATTGCCATGGGACCCCCCCAAAATGCCCCTAAATTTGAATTGCCATGGGACCCCCCAAATGCCCCTATATTTGAATTGCCATGGGACCCCCCAAAATGCCCCTATATTTGCATTGCCATGGGACCCCCCAAAATGCCCCTATATTTGCATTGCCATGGGACCACCCAAAATGCCCCTATATTTGCATTGCAATGGGACCCCCCAAAATGCCCCTATATTTGAATTGCCATGGGACCCCCCCAAAATGCCCCTATATTTGCATTGTGGTGGGACCCCCAAAATGATCCCTGTATTTGCATTGCAATGGAACCCCCCAAAATGCCCCTTTATGTCCCTATATTGTCCCTATATTTGCACCCAATATGTCCCTATATTCACAATCCGACGGGACCCCGAAAATGACCCCTGTATTTGCATTACAATGGGATGCCCCAAAATGCCTCTTTATGTGCATTGCAATGAGACCCGCCCAAAAAATTCCCCTGTATTTGCATTGTGATGGGACATCCAATATGTCCCTATATTTGCATTGTGGTGGGACCCCAAAAATGACCCCTGTTTTTGCATTGCCATGGGACCCCCCCAAAATGCCTCTTTATTTGCATTGCAATGAGATACCCCCCCCCCAAAAATGCCCCGGTATTTGCATTGCGATGGAACATCCAATTTGTCCCTATATTTGCATTGTGGTGGGACCCCAAAAATGACCCCTGTTTTTGCATTGCCATGGGAACCCCCAAAATGCCCCTTTATTTGCATTGCAATGAGACCCCCCCAAAAAATTCCCCTGTATTTGCATTGCAATGGGACATCCAATATGTCCCTATATCTGCATTGTGGTGGGACCCCCAAAATGCCCCCTGTATTTGCATTGCAATGGGACCCACAAAATGCCCCTATATTTGCATTGCGATGGGACCCCTGAAAAGGCCTCTATAGAGCTATTTGCACATCTATTGGATCCCAAAATGCCTCTGCAAAGCTATTTGCATTTCAATGGGAACCCCAAAATATATCCATAGGGCTATTGCATTTCTATTGTACCCCAAAATGCCCACATAATGCTATTAGCCTTTTGATGGGACCCCAAAATGCTACTATAGAGTTATTTGAATTTCTATGGGACCCCAAAATGCTTCTGTCTGGCTGTTTGGGTTTTTGTGGGACCCCAAAAAGCTTCTATATGGCTTTTTGCATTCCAGTGGGACCCCAAAAGGCCTCTATGTTTGCATTTCCCTCTCTCCTTCCCTCCTTCCCCTTCCTGATTCAAAATTCAAATTGAAGCAGCTCAGTTCCTGGAATAATACATTGTTGAGTCTTATTATTATTATTTGTATTATTATTAATTATTATTGTTTTGACTCTGTCTCTCACACATTTTATTTTTGTTTGTTTGTAAATTAGGAAATAATTATTTTAAAGACTTAAGAAGGTGATTTTATTTAAAAAAAACAAAGAGAACTACCAATTAAAAACAAAAACAAAAATAGCTGACGGCTTATGGGTCATAACCTTAGATTTAACTTTAAAGGGAAATTTAAGAAAAAAACAATTCCTCAATGGCATGGATGCAAATATGGAAATATTACAAAAAAAATAATGAGAATAATACACACACGACTAAATAAAGCTTATTTTAAAGTACGTTGGGTTCTTCTCTATGTGCGTGGCTTCCTTTCCTCGACCGGATCTCCGAAGCTTCATAACGGTTTCGTTAAGATTTTGGATTCGAGGCTATTTGCGATGCTCGTTTCCTTATCATTTCTATGGCTATCAGGCTGAAACTTGGCATACTTGTAGGCAACATTTAAGACTTTAAGCCTGCCAAGTTTCAGAATGATTCCTTCATCTACTGATTTTTAGGAATTTTATAAAGATTCGTAGACGTCCCGTTTCATTTCGTAATTTGAATCTCCAAAGTTTCGTAAAGATTGGTTCCATTATTCGAGGCTCATTTCTCTGTCACTTTCATGGCCACCAAGGAAAATTGAGGGTCATTTCCTCCATCATTTTTATAGTTATCAGGATGAAACTTGGCATGCTTGTCGGCAACATTTATTATTTTAAACCTGCCAAGTTTCAGAAAGATTCATTCATCTACTGATTTTTAGGAATTTTGTAAAGATTTGGAGGAATCCGAATCTCCGATTTTGTTCATTGAGATTGATTATATTACTGGAAATAATCCAATTCCTCCATCATTTTTATGGTTATCAGGATGAAACTTGGCATACTTGTCGACAACATTTATTATTTTAAACCTGGTTTCAGAAAGATTCATTCATCTAGATTGAATTATATTACTGGAAATGATTGAGATTGATTAATTACTGGAAAGGCTCAATTCCTCCATCATTTTTATGGTTATCAGGATGAAACTTGGCATACTTGTCGACAACATTTATTATTTTAAACCTGCCAAGTTTCAGAAAGATTCATTCATCTACTGATTTTTAGGAATTTTGTAAAGATTTGGAGGAATCCCAGTTTGTTACATAATGAGGGAATCTGATCAATTCCTCCAGTTTCATTGAGATTGATTATATTACTGGAAATGAGGATTATTCTGCCAAGGCTCATTTCCACCATCATTTTTATAGTTATCAGGATAAAACTTGGCATACTTGTTGGCAACATTTATTATTTTAAGCCTGCCAAGTTTCAGAAAGATTCATTCATCTACTGATTTTTAGGAATTTTCTAAAGATTCGGAGGAATCCCATTTTGTTACGTAATCCGAATCTCCAAAGTTTCATTGAGATTGATTATCCATTAGTGAAATGTGGAAATTCGAGGCTCATTTCTCCATCATTTTTATGACCACCGAGATGAAACTTGGCACACTTACAGGCAACATTTAAGACTTTAAGCCTGCCAAGTTTCAGAACGAGTCCTTCATCTACTGATTTTTAGGAATTTTCTAAAGATTCAGAAGCGTCCCGTTTCATTTCGTAATTTGAATCTCCAAAGTTTCGTAGAAATTGGTTCCATTAGTGATAATGGAAATGCGAGGCTCATTTTCTCTGTCACTTTTACGGCTACCAAGATGAAACTTGGCACACTTGTAGGCAACATTTATGACTTTAAGCCTGCCAAGTTTCAGAACGATTCCTTCATCTACTGATTTTTAGGAATTTTCTAAAGATTTGGAGGCGTCCCGTTTCATTTCGTAATTTGAATCTCCAAAGTTTCGTAGAGATTGGTTCCATTAGTGACAGTGGAAATTCGAGGCTCATTTCTCTGTCACTTTCATGACCACCAAGATGAAACTTGGCACACTTATAGGCAACATTTAAGACTTTAAGCCTGCCAAGTTTCAGAACGAGTCCTTCATCTACGGATTTTTAGGAATTTTCTAAAGATTCATCCTCTTTCGTTTCGTAATTCGAATCTCCAAAGTTTCATAAAGATTGGTTCCAGTAGTACGGCGTTTCTCAACCTGGGGGTCGGGACCCTGGGGGTGGGTCACGAGGGAGCTTCAGAGGGGTCACCAAGACCGTCAAAAAACATATATTTCAGATGGTCTTAGGAACCCCTTTGGTAGAGAAGGCTGAAGATATCTCCGCCTGTCCTTCTCTTCCTTTTTGGAAACAGACGGTAAATCCTCCCACCAAAAGCCCTCCTCCGCTGTGATTGGCCAGCCTCTCAGCCAAGGGGAGGGCTGTTTCTGAGACCCCAAGCGGGGAGAGGAGAGCAGGCGTCCTCGGCACATGGCAGCGTGGTGCGCATGCATGGATGAGGGAGAGTGTGTGAGGCTGGAGGGAGGCTTGTGCCAGTGGGTCCCTTCAGGGCATGAATGTTCTCTTACAGAAGTTTGGCCCAATTCCATTGTTGCAAGAGTTCAGGATGCTCTTTGATTGTGTGTTAACTTTAAATCCCAGAAACTGTAACTCCCAAATGTCAAGGTCTATTTTTCCCAAACTCTACCATTTATTCGCAATTGGGCATATTGAGTATTCATGCCAAGTTTTGTCCAGATCCTTTATTCTTTGAGTCCACAGTGCTCATTGGGTGTAGGTGAACTACAACTCCAAAACTCAAGGTCAATGCCAACCAAACCTTTCCAGTATTTTCTGCTGGTCATGGGAGTTCTGTATGCCAAGTTTGGTTCAATTCCATCAGTGGTGGAGTTCAGAATGCTCTTTGATTGTAAGTGAACTATAAATCCCAGGAATTACAATTCCCAAATGACAAAATCAATCCCCCCCCCCCCCACGCGCACCAACCTCACAAGTATTGAAATTTGGGCATATTGGGTATTTGTGCCAAATTTCATCCAGTGAACGTAAATACATCCTGCATATGTTTACATTACAATTCATAGCAATAGCAAAATTACAATTATGTATTAACAATGCAAATAATTTTATGGTTAGGGGTCACCACAACACGAGGAACTGTATTAAGGGGTCACGGCATTCGGAAGGTTGAGAAGCAATGCATTAATAGCAATGAGGAAAAGTCATTTTACAGCTATTGGGATTACACTTGACACACTTGTCGACATTTACGAATTTGAGCCTGCCAAGTTTCGGAATGTTTTGGTCATCCAGTGATTTTTAAAATGATTTTTAAAGGTTTTTACAAATATTTTTTAAAGGAAACTACAAGAGGTATCCCCATGATTTTTTGCGCAACAGGACAACCTAAACAGGGCAACGATCCTGCAAAGTTTCGGAAAGATTCATTCATCTACTGATTTTTAGGATTTTTCTAAAGATTCGGATGGGTCCCATTTTGTTTTGTAATCCAAATTTGGGCAGGCCTTTTGGCAATATTTATGCTTTTAAGCATGCCAAGTTTCAGAACGTTTCAGTCATCCATTGATTTTTTAAGGATTTTTTTGAAGTTTATTTAAATTAAACATTATTTTGAAAGAAACCACAAGGGATAACCCCTTGAATGTTTGCACAATTAGACAACATATGCAAGGCATTAGTTCTGCAAAGTTTCAGAAAGATTCGTTCATCTGCTGATTTTTTAGGAATTTTCCAGAACTTTTACAAACAAAAGTCCCAATGTGATTCCAGGCATCGTCTATAGCAGTGTTTCCCAACCTTTTTTGAGCCGCGGCACACTTTTTACATTTGCAAAATCCTGGGGCACACCACCAACCAAAATGACGCGAAATGACACTCTAACACAGTCATACATATAGTTAATATGTTTTTAAAAGTATTTATACACTCAGTGCGAAACCTGGGCCTGTTTCAATGAACACAACAGAGATATCCTGGCAGGAATGGCAGAAAGGCACAAACTTCCCACACAGAACTCCCATCGCCATCGGTTAAGAGCTTGGGGGTCTTGTTGGACTCCTCGCTGACCATGGAGGCTCAGGTCTCCGCGGTCAGCAGGACGTCATTCTATCACCTCCGACAGGCTAGGCGACTGGCGCCCTACCTGTCCAGGAACGACCTGGCCACGGTAATCCAAGCGACGGTCATCTCGAGACTAGACTACTGTAATGCCCCTACACGTTGGCCTTCCTTGGCGACAATCCGGAAACTCAAGCTAGTGCAGAATGCCGCGCCGCCTGCTGGCAGGACTGCCAGTGAGGGAGCATATCACACCTATCCTCCGGCAACTGCACTGGCTTCCTATCGAGTACCGAATTGCCTTCAAGGTGTTGGTGTTGACCTTTGAGGCCTTGCACGGCCTAGGGCCGGCGTACCTGAGGGACCGCCTTACCCCGTATTCTCCCCCGAGATCACTGCGCTCAGACGAACAGAATCTGTTGCTAATACCATCAGTCCGCTCCTGCCACCTATCGACGACTAGACAAAGGACCTTTTCCGTAGCGGCACCGGTGCTCTGGAATGCCCTCCCGGACAGTACCCGAGCCATCTTGGAACTGGCCCCCTTTCGGAGAGCCTGCAAGACGGCTCTCTTTGGCCTAGCTTTTAATTAAGCACACTAGACCAAGAGCCATGCCGTATGTCCTCTTATCCCGCGTATTGACGACGTAATGTGGTTTTAATGTGTTTTATGTTCATGTGTTTAATGTTTTATTGTAGGGCCGCATGTCGACATGTCGTGACATGTTGCCCATATACTCGCATTGTTATCCGCCCCGAGCCTGCTGGGAGGAGCGGAATACAAGAACGAACAATAAATAAATAAATAAATAAATAACCAAGAGAAAATGCTACAAGAGTTTGGTGGGCATTGACCTTGGGTTTTGGAGTTGTAGTTCACCTACATCCAGAGAGCACTGCGGACTCAAACAATGTTGGGTCAGGACCAAACTTGGCATGAATACTCAATATGCCCAAATGTGAACACAGATGGAGTTTGGGGAAAATAGACCTTGACATTTGGGAGTTACAGTTTCTGGGATTTATAGTTAACACGCAACCAAAGAGCATCCTGAACTCTTGCAACAAAGTCATAGTGCCTCTCTCTTCTGCTTTGGTCAGACCTCTTTACCTGGAATCACACTGTGTCCAATTCTAAGCATCACATTCTAAGAGATGGAAACCATTGTTAAAGAAAAAATTACCAAGCACATAGAAGAACAGGCATTGCTGAAGGAAAATCAACATGGTTTCTGCAAAGGCAAATCATGTCTTACTAACTTGTTAGAATTCTTTGAGGGTGTAAATAAACACATAGATAAAGGGGACCCAGTCGATATTGTTTACCTTGACTTTCAAAAGGCTTTTGACAAAGTCCTCACCAAAGGCTCCTAAACAAGCTCTTCAGCCATGGAATCAGGGGACAGGTCTTGTCCTGGATTGGAACCTGGCTAAACTGTAGGAAACAAAGGGTGGCAATAAACGGACACTTCTCTGGATGGAAAGAGGTGAGAAGTGGCGTACCCCAAGGTTCAGTTTTGGGTCCGTTACTTTTTAATTTATTCATTAATGACCTGGATGTAGGAGTGAATTCTGAGGTAGCAAAGTTTGCAGACGACACTAAATTGTTCAGGGTAGTTAAAAATGAAACTGGCTGTAAAGAGCTCCAGAAAGATCTCTCGAAATTGAGTGAATGGGCAACAAAGTGGCAAATGCATTTTAACCTAAACAAGTGTAAAGTCATGCACATCGGGGCAAAGAACCCCAACTACACCTACCAATTGATGGGGTCAAAGCTTTCCGAGACAAACCAGGAAAGGGATCTTGGGGTTTTGGTGGACAGCTCAATGAAGATGTCAACCCAGTGCGCTGCAGCACTGAAAAAAGCAAATTCTATGCTTGGCATGATCAGGAAGGGAATCGAAAATAGGTCGGCAAATGTTGTATTGCCTCTCTACAAATCTATGGTGAGGCCACATCTGGAGTACTGTGTACAATTCTGGTCACCGCACCTTAAGAAGGATATAACGGAACTGGAAAAGGTACAGAAAAGGGCAACAAGAATGATCCAAGGGATGGAGCAGCTCCCTCATTAAAACCAGGTTGCAACGCCTTGGTCTTTTCAGCCTTGAAAGACGGCGTCTAAGAGGTGACTTGATCGAAGTGTATAAAATCATGCACGGGATAGAAAAGGTGAATAAAGAAAAAATATTTTCTCTGTCACACAACACTAGGACTAGGGGGCACTCCCTGAAGCTCCAAGGTAGGAAAGTTGGGACTAATAAAGGGAAATATTTCTTCACCCAGAGGGTCATTGGGTTATGGAACTCACTTCCAGAGGAGGTTGTGACAGCGGTCAGCCTGGACAGCTTCAAGGCAGGATTAGACAGATTCATGGATACCAAGTGTATCGGTAGTTACTGAAAAGGACATTCAAGTGCCACCTCGGAGTTGGTTGAGGTAGGCAGGATCTTCCCCGGGTACTGGTTGTGGGGGGTCGGGAGCAGGTCAGGGTTTTGCCCTCCCTTCTGCTCGAGATCCCCTTGTACAACTGGGGGCCACTGTGTGATACAGAATGCTGGACTAGATGGGCTGAGGTCCGATTCAGCATGGCTCTTCTTATGTTCTTATGTAGATATTGACTCTAAGATGGAAAATGTCTAGAGCACTGTTTTTCAACCTTTTTTGAGCCGCGGCACATTTTTTACCTTTGCAAAATCCTGGGGCACACCACCAACCAAAATGGCACAAAATGACACTCTAACACAGTAATACGTATAGTTGATATGTTTTCTAATGTATTTATACACTCAGTGCGAAACCTGGGCCTGTTTCGATGAACACAACATAGATATCCTGGCAGGAATGGCAGAAAGGCACAAACTTCCCACACACAACTCCCATAACCAAGAGAAAATGCTATAAGAGTTTGGTGGGCATTGACCTTGGGTTTTGGAGTTGTAGTTCACCTATATCCAGAGAGCACTGTGGACTCAAACAATGTTGGATCACGACCAAACTTGGCATGAATACTCAATATGCCCGAATGTAAACACAGATGGAGTTCAGGGGAAATAGACCTTGACATTTGGGAGTTACAGTTTCTGGGATTTATAGTTCCCCTACAATCAAAGAGCATTCTGAACCCCACCAATGATACAACTGGGCCAAACTTCCCACACAGAACCCCCAGGAGGCAAGAGGAGGTCTCTACTTGGGGAAAGGGAGGCGGGCCTTCCCAATGCATGGAGAGGGAGAGACCAAGTAGACAACGGGTGGGGAGGGGTGGTGCCTTTATCGAGGTAGGTTTCTTAGGGTTTTAATACTTCAACACACCAGACTCTACCCCCCCCCCCCCCGGCTGGAGGTTCCAATTTCCCATGGCACACCTGATGATCGCTCACGGCACACTAGTGTGCCCCGGCACACTGGTTGGGAAACACTGGTCTATAGGAATATATTATTATTATCTATACACCACAAAGGGAACGCAAAACAGCTTACCTTAAAAGCATTTGAAGGCAGTAAAAGAGAATTAAACAGCGACTGTATCAATTGTGGGATATGCCGCCCATAGTGGGGTATGGGTGGCCATCTGTCGGGAGGGATCGAAAGGTCCTGTTGCCAAAGAGCAGCTGGAAAACATCAAGGAGAAAGCAGAAACTACATAGGATAAAGAATGTCTTTGGAAGCAGTGGCCCAGAGGTAAGGTCTACTCCTAATCATAATCATAATAAGCTATCTATGTATATAATAAAAGTCAGTGTTTGCGGCGGTGTGGAGGACGGGAGGTGCGGAGGAATATGTGCCAGCATTTCGATTGGTTGCCACTGTGGGATTATTTGCATAAAGGACTCAGATTGGCCAGCCTCAGAACTCCAACAACCTAAGGCCCCAGACAGAGGGCATTGGTTGCCACTGAGGAACTATTTGCATAAAGGACTCTGATTGGCCAGCAAAACAGAATGCAACTGAATGCTTGAGTTAGCCAAATGACAGTTTTTTTCATTGGAAATGGAATGTTCACTTTCTGGGAGGTGCGGAGGTGCCAAGGAATATGTGACAGCGCTTCGTTAAGTTGCCACTATTGGATTATTTGCATAAAGGACTCCGATTGGCCAGCCTCAGAACTCCAACATTCTACGGCCCCAGACAGAGGGGATTGGTTGCCACTGAAATGGTATCTGCATAAAGGACTCCGATTGGCCATCCACATTCCAACATTCTAAAGTGACTCAGAGGGAAAAGGAAAGGCCTCAGGCAGTCAGACACTGCGGCCCACAGCAGTGACGGATCAGAACCAAACTTGCCACACGGGCCCAATGGCCCACTTCACAACGCGACCCTCACCCAATGACCAATACAGACCAACATTAGCACACAGAGCCCTCTTGACCCACTCTACACCCTGGTGCTGTTTCAAGGAGGACGGACCACAGATGATGGGACTTGAAGTACCTTCACTCACGTTCCGAGACTGCTGCAACCCTCATCCAATGACTGATCAAGACCAAACGTGGCACACAGAGCCCCCATGACCCACTCTACATCCTGGTGCTGTTTGGAGGGGGATGGACCATGGCCAATGGGACTTGCAGTACCTTCACTAAGTTCCTGAGACCACTGCAAGCCACATAAACATCTAATAGGAACCAACCTTGGCACACAATGCCTTCCTCAAATAACCCGGGCACCGCCGGGTCCCCAAGCTAGTCTAAATATATTAATAAATATATTCTGAACAATACGAATAAATATATTTATTAAATATATGTGTGTAATATATGTGTATACATTATAATAAACAATAACATATAAATATATTAATATATATAGTAATACATATGTTTATTACATACATATATGTATAATATACATGATCTATATCAGGGGTGCTCAAACCTTTTCAGCATGGGAGCTACTGATTAAAAAAACCAAGTCCCAAAGATCACCTGCCCAGAAATGTAAAACGTATAACTATTTTCTTATTCATTTATTTATTTATATTTATTATTCATTTTTATGTACCGCTCCTTCCAGAAGGCTCGGGGCAGTTTACATAAAATATCAGCCAGAAAGTAAGAAGAGAGGCTTTTGAACTGCAAGGCCATTTAATACTCTGCAAGGTAAACAAAGGGGCATGCAAAAATATATTCCAACCACCCCATTTCTCCCACATTTCCATATTCCCCAACATATATTTCTCAAGGAACAAAGCAAGCAGAGAGGCTTTGGAGCTAAAAGGCCATTTTTAAACAGTAAAAATAAACAAAGAGACATGCCACAGAACAATCAAGCACCCACCCCAAAGTAAAAAGACCGACCTTTGAGATGCGGTAAGGAAATGACCCCAAAGTGTCCTTCTTCTAAACCTCCGTCGTTGCTCCTATTTCCATGCCGCCAGCATGCGTGCCGGCTCCAAGAGCTCACGAGAAGTCCGAGGGGCAGAATGGGCGCTTCTGCGCATGCGCACAGGGCCAGCCATGCATCGCGTCATCCAGGCCCGCCCCCTTTGGTCTGCTACGACTCTGAGTGGCTGGAGAAGGACGGAGGGAGGAGGAGGAATCCAAAAGAGGGGGCCCATTCTGCCTCTTGGACTCTGGAGCTTTTGGAGGCGGCGCACGAGCAGGGAAAAGCAACGACGGAGGACTTCTTTGCAGCGTGCAGGGGCGCGTGAAGAGGACCAACAGCAAAAAACCTGGTCAGGGGCCTGAAGATCACCAGGATGAGACCCGAAGATCACCCTGGTGATCGCGATCACCGTTCTGAGCACCCCTGATCTATATAAATAAAAATGTAATGTTTGCTTGTGAGATTAACATAACTCAAATACCACTGGGCGCATTGACACCAAATTTGGACACAATACATCTCTCAGGCCAAAAAGTGACCATCACTCATAGAAACACTAAAAAACACAACGAAAGGGACATAAAAAGCCAAAAAACAAAAAAATACATTACAACACATGCACAAAAGCACATATATAGACATATACATACACACAAAACACATATACACAGACTTGGCCACAGCAACATGTGGCAGGGGACGGCTAGTTAGATAGATAGATAGATAGATAGATAGATAGATAGATAGATAGATAGATAGATAGATAGACAACATAAAATATATAAATATACATGTACAATGTATATAATATATATACACATATATGTTGTGTATAAATTAATATCAACAACAATAAATATATAAATTTAGTCTATATATGTGTATATATATATATATATCTGACAGACGTATGTATAATATTTATGGTTAATATATCTTAATATGGTTAATATATAATGTTAATACATATATTGTAATAAATATATTTATATATTAATAACAAGATGTAAATATTTTTTATTAAATACATAGTCATATAATATTTTAATAATATATATTATATAAATATAGTATAAAATATTAACAACAAATATATATATGTATAATATTTCTAAATATTTTAGAGAGACAGAGCACCTTTACCTGCTCTTCTACTGCCATCTAGCGGCTGGTCTATGCATTGCAAGCTTTGCCAAGTGTTGGAATCCGGAAGTGGTTTGCTGTGATTGGCATATGCAAATGAGGTGTATGGGTATTATTCCCAGAAATAGCACAGTGTCTGTTGGGTGATTAATAATACTTGGGGTTTATTCAAGTTGGCATTAACTTATTGATTTCTGATATATTATAATGGGCATAGTAACCCATTGATTTCTGATCTATTTGGATTGGAATTAATTGATTGATTTCAGATCTATTTGAATTGCCATTAACCCATTGATTCTGGATATATTATAACTGGCTGCAAATAAAGTCTCTCTATTCCTATGGGTGCAGCGTAGGATGGCATTGGCCTTTTCTGCTGCAGCATCACACTCTTGGCTCATGTCTATTATTATTATTAATATTATTAATATTATTAATATCATTATTAATAATAATACTAATAATACCTTGGTCATGGTCCACTAAGGCTCGTACATCCCTTTCAATGGACTGTAGAATGCAATGACTTCCCCAGACATGATATTCCTATGGAGGAAGCCTAGGATCACATTGGCCTTTTTTGCTGCAGCATCACATTCTTGGCTTGTGTGTTTGTGTATATATATGTGTGTTTTTTTGTATTATTATCATTGTTATTATATCTTATTATTATGGTTATGGTTATTTATACCCCATTCATGGCTCGCTAAGGCTCCTAGATCCCTTTCAATGGAATACATATATATATATACACACACACACACACACACACACACACACACACATACATATAGTCTTTTGGAAGGGATGTCGGAGCAATAGATCTAAGAACACACACATATAGTTCATTGGAAGAGATCTAGGAGAACATATAGGAGAACATATATATCTATATCTAGGAACACACACACATATATAGTCCATTGCAAGGGATCTAGGAGAATATTTATATCTATAGATCTAGGAAAACATACATATAGTCCATTGAAAGGGAACTAGGAGCACATATAGGAGAACACACACACACACATATCTATAGATCTAGGAACACACACACATATAGTCCATTGGGAGGGATCTAGGAGAACATATATATCTATAGATCTAGGAACACACACATATAGTCCATTGGAAGGGATCTAGGAGAACATATATATCTATAGATCTAGGAACACACACATATAGTCCATTGGAAGGGATCTAGGAGAACATATATATCTATAGATCTAGGAACACACACATATAGTCCATTGGAAGGGATCTAGAAGAATATATAGATAGATAGATCTAGGAACACATACATATAGTCCATTGGAAGGGTCTAGGCACACATATAGGAGAACATATATATCTCTAGATCTAGGAACACACACATATAGTCCATTGAAAGGGAGCTAGGAGCACATATAGGAGAACAAACACACACACATATCTATAGATCTAGGAACACACACACATATAGTCCATTGGGAGGGATCTAGGAGAACATATATATCTATAGATTTAGGAACACACACATATAGTCCATTGGAAGGGATCTAGGAGAATATATATCTATCTATAGATCTAGGAACACATACATATAGTCCATTGGAAGGGTCTAGGCACACATATAGAAGAACATACATATCTATAGATCTAGGAACACACACACATATAGTCCATTGGAAGGGATCTAGGAGAATATATATACCTATAGATCTAGGAACACACACATATAGTCCATTGGAAGGGATCTAGGAGAACTTATATATCTATAGATCTAGGAACACACACACGTATAGTCCATTGGAAGGGATCTAGGAGAATATATATATCTATAGATCTAGGAACACACACATATAGTCCATTGGAAGGGATCTAGGAGAACATATATATCTATAGATCTAGGAACACACACATATAGTCCATTGGAAGGGATCTAGGAGAACATATATATCTATAGATCTAGGAACACACACATATAGTCCATTGGAAGGGATCTAGGAGAATATATATATATCTATAGATCTAGGAACACACACATATAGTCCATTGGAAGGGATCTAGGAAAACATATATATCTATAGATCTAGGAACACACACATATAGTCCATTGGAAGGGATCTAGGAAAACATATATATCTATAGATCTAGGAACACATACATATAGTCCATTGGAAGGGTCTAGGCACACATATAGAAGAACATATATATCTATAGATCTAGGAACACACACATATAGTCCATTGAAAGGGAGCTAGGAGCACATATAGGCGAACACACACACACACACACACACACAAGTATTGAGAGCATGGGAATAGGGAGGCGTGAGGACCCTGAGGAGTTGTGTGGGAGGCAGGCAAAGAGGGAGAGGCCGAAGTAGAAAGCGCCCAAGGAGCAGGAGCCATGGCCAGGTGGGCCACGCAGGCAGGTAAGCAGAGCTCAGCAGGGGCAGGGCAGGGCCCCTCCCTTCTTCTCTTCCTCCCTTCTTCTCTTCCTCCCTTCTTTCTTTCTTTCCTCCCTTCCCTTCTTACTTTCCTTTTTTCCTTCCTTCCTTCTTTCACTTCCTTCTTCCCTTTCTTTCTCTTCCCTTCTCTTCCTGCTTTCCTTCTTCCTTCCTCTTTCTCTTTTCTTCCTTCCTTCCTTCCTCTCTTCTTCTGCCTGTCCTCCCTCGCTTCCCCTTCTCTTTCTTCCCTCTTTCCTTTCTTCCCTTCCTCTCTTCAGTCTTTCCTTTCCTTCTCTTCCTACATTTCTTCTTCCTTCCTCTTTCTCTTCTGTCTGTCCTTCCTCCTTCCTCTCTTCTTCTGCCTGTCCTCCCTCCCTTCCCCTTCCTCCCCTTCTCTTCTCTTCCTTTTCTCTTCCCTTCTCTTCCTGCTTTCCTTCTTCCTCCCTCTTTTCCTTCTCTTCCTTCCTTCCTTCCTTCCTTCCTTCCTTCCTTCCTTCCTTCCTTCCCCTTCCACTCTTCTGTCTCCCTCCCCCTTCTCTGCCTTCTTCCCTTTCTTCCCTTCCTCTCCTTCTCTTCAGTCTTTCCTTTCCTTCTTCCCATCTTCTCTTTCTTCCCTTCTCTTCCTACTTTCCTTCTTCCTCCCTCTTTTCCTTCTCTTCCTTCCTTCCTTCCTTCCTTCCTTCCTTCCCCTTCCACTCTTCTGTCTCCCTCCCTCCCCCTTCTCTGCCTTCTTCCCTTTCTTCCCTTCCCCTCCTTCTCTTCAGTCTTTCCTTTCCTTCTTCCCACCTTCTCTTTCTTCCCTTCTCTTCCTACTTTCCTTCTTCCTTCCTCTTTCTCTTCTGTCTGTCCTTCCTCCTTCCTCTTTTTCTGCCTGTCCTCCCTCCCTTCCCCTTCCTCCCCTTCTCTTCCTTCCTTCTTCTCTTCCTTTTCTCTTCCTTTTCTCTTCCTTCCTTCTTCTTCCTCTTTTCCTTCTCTTCCTTCTCTTCCTTCCTTCCCCTTCCTCTCTTCTGTCTCCCTCCCTCCCCCCTTCTCTGCCTTCTTTCCTTTCTTTCCTTCCCCTCCTTCTCTTCAGTCTTTCCTTTCCTTCTTCCCATCTTCTCTTTCTTCCCTTCTCTTCCTACTTTCCTTCTTCCTCCCTCTTTTCCTTCTCTTCCTTCTCTTCCTTCCTTCCCCTTCCTCTCTTCTGTCTCCCTCCCTCCCCCTTCTCTGCCTTCTTCCCTTTCTTCCCTTCCTCTCCTTCTCTTCAGTCTTTCCTTTCCTTCTTCCCATCTTCTCTTTCTTCCCTTCTCTTCCTACTTTCCTTCTTCCTTCCTCTTTCTCTTCTGTCTGTCCTTCCTCCTTCCTCTTTTTCTGCCTGTCCTCCCTCCCTTCCCCTTCCTCCCCTTCTCTTCCTTCCTTCTTCTCTTCCTTTTCTCTTCCCTTCTCTTCCTGCTTTCCTTCTTCCTCTTTTCCTTCTCTTCCTTCCTTCCCCTTCCTCTCTTCTGTCTCCCTCCCTCCCCCTTCTCTGCCTTCTTTCCTTTCTTTCCTTCCCCTCCTTCTCTTCAGTCTTTCCTTCTTCCCATCTTCTCTTTCTTCCCTACTTTCCTTCTTCCTCCCTCTTTTCCTTCTCTTCCTTCCTTCCCCTTCCTCTCTTCTGTCTCCCTCCCTCCCCCTTCTCTGCCTTCTTTCCTTTCTTTCCTTCCCCTCCTTCTCTTCAGTCTTTCCTTCTTCCCATCTTCTCTTTCTTCCCTACTTTCCTTCTTCCTCCCTCTTTTCCTTCTCTTCCTTCCTTCCCCTTCCTCTCTTCTGTCTCCCTCCCTCCCCCTTCTCTGCCTTCTTTCCTTTCTTCCCTTCCTCTCCTTCTCTTCAGTCTTTCCTTTCCTTCTCTTTCCTTCTCTTCCTACATTTCTTCTTCCTTCCTCTTTCTCTTCTGTCTGTCCTTCCTCCTTCCTCTCTTCTTGTGCCTGTCCTCCCTCCCTTCCCCTTCTTCCCCTTCTCTTCTCTTCCTTTTCTCTTCCCTTCTCTTCCTGCTTTCCTTCTTCCTCCCTCTTTTCCTTCTCTTCCTTCCTTCCTCCTTCCTCTCTTCTTCTGCCTGTCCTCCCTCCCTTCCCCTTCCTCCCCTTCTCTTCCTTCCCCTTCCTCTCTTCTGTCTCCCTCCCTCCCCCTTCTCTGCCTTCTTCCCTTTCTTCCCTTCCTCTCCTTCTCTTCAGTCTTTCCTTTCCTTCTCTTTCCTTCTCTTCCTACATTTCTTCTTCCTTCCTCTTTCTCTTCTCTTCCTTCCTTTCTTCCTCCTTCCTCTCTTATTCTGTCTGTTTTGTAGGTCAACGCCAGCACTTTGAATGGTGCTCGGAAGCGAATTGGCAGCCAGTGGAGCTGGCGCAACAGGGGAGTTGTGCGCTCCCTGTACCCCGCTCCCATTAGTAGGCTGGCTGCTGCGCGCTGGGCTAATTGCAGCTTCCGGGCAGTCTTCAAGGGCAATCCCACGTAGAGGGCATTGCAGTAGTCTATACGGGATGTAACCAGAGCGTGGACCACCGTGGCCAAGTCCAACAAGGTACGGGCGCAGCTGGCGCACGAGTCTTAACTGTGCAAAAGCTCCCCTGGCCACCGCTGAGACCTGGGGTCAGGGGCGGTCTAAGATAATTTTAAATGGTAGGCGAACATTATTTTGGTGCCCCAAAAAACGTTATTTTGCCCGCCCCCCATGTAAAACAAAAATACAATTATAATATCACAATACCATTAGTAGTATTATATTGTATCAATGTATATACAATATATTATACCATACTCATACTATATTATATCATAATTATATTACACTACATTACAATATAATTATATTATAATATATTGACATTATAATATAATATAACATTCTATTATATTATTATTATAAAATAATAAAAGTATTTATTTCAATAAAATTATCCTCTACTAAATATTTTCATTACTCCTATAAAACTCAAATAACCCAAAATAAAGTAAAATAAAATATTATATATTACTATTTTTGTACAATACCACTATACTGCAATATTGTTTGTAATATTGCATGTAATATAAAATATATCCTTATTCTATTATATTGTATTTGTATTATATTGTATGACAACATTAAGCAGAACTGTATAATAATCAACAAGAAATGCAATGTAAATGCATCAAAATCAGACTATATTACCTACCACCCGTCTCATAATTCATAGGAGTCTCCCATAAGTCCAAAATTAGGATCCCAATGTAAATGTAAATAGAAAAACAGCCAAAATGTTCAAATGAGGTCGAATACAGGCAGCGCGGCCTGGGCAAACTTGGGCCCTCCCTCCCTCCCTCTAGGTCAGTGTTTCTCAACCTGGGGGTCGGGACCCCCAGGGGGGTCACGAGAGGGTTTCAGAGGGGTCGCCAAAGGCCATCAAAAAACATATATTTCTGCTGATCTTAGGAAGCCCTTTGGCAGAGAAGGTTGAAGATCTCTCCGCTTGTCCTTCTCTTTCTTTTTGGAAACAGACTGCGAATTCTCCCACCTAAAGCTCTCCTTTGCTGTGATTGGCAGGCCTCCCAGCCAAGACTCCAAGCAGGGAGGGGAGAGCAGGCGTGCTTGGCGCATGGCAGCATAATGCGCATGTGTGGGTGAGGGAGAGTGTGTGATGTGGGATGGAGGCTCACGCCAGCTAGTTCCTTCAAGGCATGAGGGTTCTGTGTAGGAAGTTTGACCCAATATAAATCCCAGCAACTACAACTTCCAAATGTCAAGATCTATTTTCCCCAAACTCCACCAGTGTTCACATTTGGGTATATTGAGGATTCGTGTCAAGTGTGGTCCAGATCCATCCTTGTTGAGTCTAGAAAGCTCTCTGGATGTAGGTGAACTACAACTCCCAAACTCAAGGTCAATGCCTGCCCAACCCTTCCAGTATTTGATATTGGTCATGGGAATTTTGAGTGCCAAGTTTGTTTCAATTCCATTGTTGGTGAGTTCGGAATGCTCTTTGATTGTAGGTGAACTATAAATCCCAGCAACTACAACTTCCAAATGACAAAATCAACCCCCCCACACAAATACAGTTATGAAGTAGCAATGAAATAATGATATGGTTGGGGGTCACCACAACATGAGGAACTGTATTAAGGGGTCACAGCATTAGGAAGGTTGAGAAACACTGCTCTAGGTGTTTTGGACTCCAACTCCCACAACTCCTCATAGCCTCAGGCCCCTCAGGTCTAGACAGAAATAGAGCCGAAGAAAGGAAGGAGGGAGAGAAGAGGTCACAGAGGAGGAGGAGGAAAGCCCGTCATTCATTCCTTCACTTACACTTCCCTTCACTGATTCTTTTCTCCTTCCCTGCAAGCGTGCGCACGGCGGAGACAAAGGAGAGGGAAGCACTCCCTGCCTGCCCGATAGGGAGTGCTTTGCTTACAGGCGTCTGCGCAGAGGAGCTACTGGGCATGCATGGAGTTTTTCGCGCATGTGCAGTTGCGCCTGCGCTCAACTTCAGCTCCGGAGCAACTGCGCATGCGCGAAAACCTCAGCGTGTGCCCAGAAGCGGCGTCGGAGCGCACAAGGCCGGGGTCAAAAAGCAGGCAGCTGCAGCACTGTCTGGGGAACATCGGCAGGGCCAGGATGGCGCCCCATGCGGCCAGGATGGCGCCCCCTTCCCAGATGGCGCCCTAGGCGGCCGCCTACTTGGCCTACCTTGTAGGACCGCCCCTGCCTGGGATTCCAGGCTCAGCCATGAGTCCAGGATCACTCCCAGGCTGCGAACCTGCGCCTTCAGGGGGAGGGTGACCCCGTCCAGCACAGGCTGTAACGCTATATCCACCCACCCATCAATGATATATCTATCTATCTATTTATCTATCTATCTACCTAACCATCTATCTCAGGGCTGTCCAACTTCTACCGGACCAGTGGCCGGAATTCCGGTCACTGATCACCTGGGGGGCCTAAGGGTCTGCCTACGCCCCCGGCTCCGCCCCCGGCTCCGCCCCTGGCTCCGCCCCCTCCTCCAAAGAAATATGGATGGAGGAAGGGAATAAATATGGGAGGGAAATAAATATAAATAAATAACATAAAAGCAAGAATTAAAGCAAGGAAGAAAGGAGCCCACCCCAGCAAAACAGCCCCCTGCTTCAGCCTACCTTTCCGGAGCCGGACCACGAGAGACGCGACGACCGACCGAGCCAGGAGCCGAAGAAGGTCTAATCGCGTCTGTGTGGGCCCGCGAGGATTCTGTCGCCGAGATTGCGGCAACCGGAGCAAGTCTCGCGAGACTACGCCAGCCACACGGGATTGCGCTCGCAACGCGAGATCACGCCTGCGTTGCGAGTGAAATCCGTGTGGCTGGCGTAGTCTCGCGAGACTTGAGTGGGTAATTTTATTATTATTATTATTATATTTAATTTTCAATTTTTTTTTATTTTTAATTAAAAAGCTTGGGGGGGCGAAGGAAAGGGGCTGGGGGCCGTAATGCCCGCTGGCCGCCTGTTGGGCAGGCCCGATCTATCTACTTCTACCTACCTACCTCTCTGTCTTTCTATCTTGTCTGTCTATCTGTCTCCCTCTCACCATCTATCTATCTATATATCTACCGTGTTTCCCCGAAAGTATGACACCCCCGATTGTAAGACGTATCGGGGGTGTCAGGGGGGTCGGCTAATGTAAGCCGGAACCCGGATGTAAGCCGTACCTCGTCGCCACGCCGCCGCCGCCTCCGCCGCCTCCGGCCAATCGGCCACGGCACACCTCCGCGGCGCACCTTTCTGCCAGGCCTCCAAGGAAGGGAGGGGAAGAGAGCCAGAGGCGTGGCAAAGCGGCGCTGCGTCAGAGTGATGCGTCGCCGCTTGCCACGCCCTGGCTCTCTTCCCCTCCTTCTTTGTCAGGAAGGGAGGAGGAAGAGAGCCAGGGCGTGGCAAGCGGCGCTGCGTCAGAGTGATGCATCGCCGCTTTGCCACGCCTCTGGCTCTCCCCCTCCCTTCCTTCGTCCAGAAAGCTGCGCCGCGGAGGTGTGCTGCGGCCGATGGGGGCCGGTTGCGGCGGCGGCGTGACGACGAGCGGCGGCGGCGGCGGCGTGGCGACGGGGTACGTCTTAGTTTATATAAGACGTACCCCGAAAGTAAGACGTAGGGGACTTTTTTGGGGAAAGAAAGTAAGACGCTGTCTTACTTTCGGGAAACATGGTATCTATCTATCTATCTATCATCTATCTATCTATCTATCTATCTATCTTTCTTGCCATCTATCGATCTATCCTGCTCTCTATCTTGTAGTCTATCCATCTACTGTATATCTTGCTATCCTTTCACCCATCTGCCTATATTGCTCTCTATCTTGCTATCTCTCTTTCTATCATCTATCTTGATCTACAGCAGGGCTGTCCAACTGGCGGCCCCGGGGCCGGCGGCCCCGTAGCCTGTTGGACACGGCCCCACCTATGCCCTCAGCCGCCATTTTTAAATTTTTTTAAAAATCGATTTTTTAAAAAAATGGCGGCCGGGAGAGGGGGAGGCGGGGCAGGGAGGAGGAAGACAGCTGGCTCCTCCTCCCTGCCTGTATCGCCCCTCCGTCCCCCTCTCGCGCCGCCGATGCGATGCAGTTCGCATTGGCGCCGCCGAGAGAGGAAAGAAAGGCGGTCCAGGGCGGAGCAGCCAGATCTCTACCACCTCCCTACACTGCCCCCTTCTCTCTCTCGGCGACGCCGCTGCAAACTGCCCTGCAACGGCGCCGCAGAGAAAGGACGGGGGGCGATGCAGGCAGGAGGAAGAGAGCTGGCCCCTCCTCCTCCTGCCTGCATCGCCCCCTCCGTCCCTCTCTCAGCGGCGCCGCTGCAAACTGCCTCGCAACGGCGCCGCCAAGAGAGGGAGAAGGGGGCGATTCAGGCAGGAGGAAGAGAGCTGGCCCCTCCTCCTTGCCTGGATCGCCCCTCCGGGACGGACTCTCTCAGCGGCGCCGATGCGAGGCAGTTTGCAGCGGCGCCGCCGAGAAAGGGACAAGGCGGCGGTACAGGGAGGAGGGGCCAGCTATCTTCCTCCTGCCTGGAGCGCCCCTCCGTCCCTTTCTCGGCGGCGCCGCTGCAAACTGCCTCGCACCGGCACCGCCAGAGAGGGAGAAGGGGCGATTCAGGCAGGAGGAAGAGAGCTGGCTCCTCCTCCTTCGCCCCTCCTCCTCCCCGCACCGCGGCTCGTGATCGGAGCCGCGGCTCGTCCGCGGGGGAGGAGGAGGTGAAGGAGGAGGAAGTCAGCTGGCCCCGCCCGCCCCCCGCCCCCCACCCGCTATCAGCCCCACCCCCCGCTCACTGATCACCTGCGGCCCCCCAGGTGATCAGTGACACTTCTTCCAGCCCTTGGGCCGGAAGAAGTTGGACAGCACTGATCTACAGTATCTATCTATCTCGCTATCCATCCATCCATCTCTCCATCTTGCTCTCTATCTATCTATCTATCCATCTATCTCTCTATCTCTCTATCCATACATCCATCCGTCAATCATATATCTATCTATTTATTAGGCCTGTTTTCGAACGGAAAAATGCGTTTCGGAAGTCGATTCGGATATTGGTCTCTGTCTTGCAGTCTATCCATCTCTATCTTGCTATCTCTCTCTCTTCCTGTCTATCTATCCATCAATCATATATCTCTCTATCTGTCTATCTATCTATCTTATTTATTTATTTATTTATTGTTCATTTTTGTATTCCGCTCCTCCCAGCAGGCTCGGGGCGGATAACAGCAAGTATAAACGGGCAACATGTCACAACATGTCAACATGTGGCCCTACCATAAAAACATTAAAAAAGCATATTAAAAACACATTACATCACCACACTGAGTATGGGAGGACATACGACATAGTTCTTAATCCGGTGTGCCTAATTATAGGCTAAGCCCAAAAGGGCCGTCTTACAAGCCCTTCGGAAGGGGGCCAATTCCGAGATGGCTCGGGTACTGTCCGGGAGGGCGTTCCAGAGCACCGGTGCCGCTACAGAAAAGGTTCTCTGTCTGGTCGTGGATAGATGGCAGGAACGGATTGATGGCACTAACAACAGATTCTGTTCATCTGAACGCAGTGATCTCGGGGGAAGGTACGGGGTAAGGCGGTCCCTCAGGTACGCAGGCCCTAGGCCGTGCAAGGCCTTAAAGGTCAAAACCAACACCTTGAAGGCAATTCGGTACTCGATAGGAAGCCAGTGCAGTTGCCGGAGGATAGGTGTAATGTGCTCTCTCACTGGCGATCCCGCCAGCAGGCGAGCAGCGGCGTTCTGCACTAGCTTGAGTTTCCGGATTGTCGACAAGGGAAGGCCAACGTAGAGGGCATTACAGTAGTCCAGCCTTGAGATGACCGTCGCTTGGATTACCGTGGCCAGGTCGTTCCTGGACAGGTAGGGCGCCAGTCGCCTAGCCTGTCGAAGGTGAAAGAATGACGTCCTGCTGACCACGGAGACCTGGGCCTCCATGGTCAGCGAGGAGTCCAACAGAACCCCCAAGCTCTTAACCGATGGCGATGGGTTAAGCCGCTCGCCATCCAGGGTAGGCAACCGGCACCCACCCAGCCCAGGCCGACCAGGCCACAGGATCTCCGTCTTCGACGGGTTCACCTTCAGCCGGCTGGCACGCAGCCAACCAGTCACGGCTTCAAGGCATTGATGGAAAGCAATCAGGTGCGAGTATCCGGCCTGCCGTCCATTCTCAGCAGGAGCTGGGTGTCATCAGCGTACTGATGGCACTCCAGGCCAAAGTCGCGGGCCAGCTGGGCCAGGGGGCGCATGTAGATGTTGAATAATAAGGGGGAGAGGATGGCCCCCTGGGGGACCCCACAGTTAATCTTGCCATCTATCTATCGATCTATCCTACTCTCTCTGTCTTGCAGTCTATCCATCTCGTATCTTGCTATCCTTTCACCCATCCCTCTATATTGCTCTCTATCTCGCTATCTTTCTATCGTTCTATCATCTATCTTGCTATCCATCCAGGCCCGGGTTACCCATAAGGCCACCCTAGGCCATGGCCTAGGGGCGCAAACCAAGGGGGAGTGCAATTCACACGGACAAAAAAAACCAAACCACAATGCGACTCTCTCTCTCGAGGGCGGGGCGGGGGAGACTCTAGGAAGGAGGGCGCACGGCGCTGCGAGGAGGAGGTGGGGGGTGCAGTAGAGGTTGGTTTGGGGGCGTAATTCCAAAGTGTGGCCTAGGGCAGGGCTGTCCAACAGGCGTATACGGCCCCCCAGCCTGTTGGACACGGCCGCGGCTACCCTCCGCCCCCCTTCTGAATTTTTTTTTTTTAAATGGTGGCCAGGGGGAGGAGGCGGGGCAGGGAGGATGAAGGAGCCAGCTCCTCCTCCCTGCACTGCCCCCTCCGTCCTCTATCCGCCCCGCCGCTGCGATCCGGTTCGCGGCGGGGGGGAGGGAGGGGGAGGAGGAGGATCCTCCTCCCCTTCCTCCTTCCCGCGCTGCTGCTGGAAGGGAGGAGGAGGAGGATGGCTCGCGGGGAAGCGAGCGCCGGTTCTTGCTTCCCCACGAGCCATCCAGGCCTGCGGGGGAGCTTTCGCCCGGCTCTCGCGTCCCGCTGACCTGGATGGCTCGTGGGGGAAGCGAGCGCCCTCCTCACGGCTTCGCCCTCTCCCCCACAGTGTCACAACAGCTGTTGTGATGCTTTGGGCAAGGGGGCGGAGCCGCGGAAAGCTCCGTGGCTCCTCCTTCTCTCCCAAAGCGCTTTGGGAGAGAGGGCGGAGCTGCGTGGCCGGGGGCGTGGCCGAGTGGCCGGCCCCCAGGTGATCACTCACTAAAAGTCCGGCCCTTGGGCTGGCAGAAGTTGGACAGCCCTGGCCTAGGGTGCCAAAAGGGGTTAATCCGGGCCTGTATCCATCCATCTCTATCAGTCTATCAATCTATCTATCAATTAATCAATCATCTATCTCAGGGCTGTCCAACTTCTACTGGCCCAGGGGCCTGAATTCTGGACACTGATGACCTGGGGGCCGTAGAGTCTGCCCCCGCCCCCGGCTCCACCCCCTCCCTGACCCTGGCTCCGCCCCTCCCCGCCCCGCCCCCGGCTTCGCCCTCTCCCCCGGCTCCGCCCCTGCATGCATACAGTCAAATATAATCTTTTACTGAGATAAAATGCAGGGATAAGATATTAAATTAATTTAATTTAATATTAAATATATTGAATTCCATCCTCCCTCCCCCCTTATTTTAATTTAATATTAAATATATTTAATTCCATCCTCCCCTCTGCCCTTATTTTTAATTTAATATTAATTATATTTAATTCCCTCCTCCTCCCCCTTATTTTTATTTAATATTAAATATATTTAATTCCATCCTCCCCCTTATTTTTATTTAATATTAAATATATTTAATTCCATCCTCCCCTTATTTTTATTTAATATTAAATATATTTAATTCCATCCTCCCCTTATTTTTATTTAATATTAAATATATTTAGTTCCATCCTCCCCTTATTTTTATTTAATATTAAATATATTTAGTTCCATCCTCCCCCTTATTTTTATTTAATATTAAATATATTTAATACCATCCTCTCCCTTATTTTTATTTAATATTAAATATATTTAATACCATCCTCCCCCTTATTTTCATTTAATATTAAATATATTTAATTCCATCCTCCCCCTTATTTTTATTTAATATTAAATATATTTAATACCATCCTCTCCCTTATTTTTTTATTTAATATTAAATATATTTAATTCCATCCTCCCCCTTATTTTTATTTAATATTAAATATATTTAATTCCATCCTCCCCCTTATTTTTATTTAATATTAAATATATTTAATACCATCCTCCCCCTTATTTTTATTTAATATTAAATATATTTAATTCCATCCTCCCCTTATTTTTATTTAATATTAAATATATTTAATACCATCCTCCCCTTATTTTTATTTAATATTAAATATATTTAATTCCATCCTCCCCTTATTTTTATTTAATATTAAATATATTTAATTCCATCCTCCTCCCCCCTTATTTTTATTTAATATTAAATATATTTAATTCCATCCTCCCCTCCCCCTTATTTTAATGTATCCCATCTCCCCTTATTTCATCTTTAAATATATTTAATTTTATATTTAATACATGAGGGGGAGATGGGGGGAATGAGGAGCCCCCTGAGCCCCCTGCTTCGGCCGACCTTTCCCAAACGCGCAGGATCCAGGAGTACCCGGACGACAAGAGGCGATGACCGACAGAGTCGCAGACGGCCCTAATCGCGTCTGTGGGCCTCAGCGATCCAGCAGTAGAGTAGCTGAAGAGTATCGCGAGAATACGCAATCCACACGGGAGTTCGCTGTCAACGGCGGCGTGATCTGGCGTTGTCCGCGAACTCCCGTGGGGATTGCGTATTCTCACGCTACTTGCTCGAACCCAAAAGTAGGTATTTTTTTTAAAAAATTATTATTAATTTTATTTTTCAATTTTTATTTATTAAAAAGCTTAGGGGGGGCGGAGGGAAGGGGCTGGGGGCCGTATACGGCCCCCGGGCCGCCAGTTGGACAGCCCTGATCTATCTATCTTGCCATCTATCGATTGATCTATCCTGCGCTCTCTATCTTGCAATCTTTCCATCTATCTCTCTATTTTGCTCTATCTATCCATCCATCCATCAATCAATCAATCAATCTGGCTCTCTACCTACCGACCTACCTATGCGCCTCAACTCTTGCTAGGAAACCATCCTGCTATCAAGCAAACAAGCTCAACCTGTTCCGAGGGAGGTGAAAAGTAAAAAGGGCAAGCGACCAAAAACAGACCCAGATTTCCCAGAGAGAGAGAGAGCGAGAGAGAGAGAGAGAGAGAGAGAGAGAGAGAGAGAGAGAGAGAGAGAGAGAGATCGCTTTCCTTTCTCAATGCACAGGAGCAGAACAACAGGTCTGTCCACTTGGAAGCTGGGAAAGGAACAATAGATATGCACGTCTATGGAGAGGTGACAGCATCACGTCCGATTCTAGGCAGTCTTCCCTTGTCTTTTCCCTCTCTTCCCTCCCTCCTTTCTCTTTTTCTTCCTTTCCTTCCTTCCTTCCGCCTCTCTTTCTTTTGGTTCCAAGGGCAAAGTCCAAGCCGAGTGGAGGCCGGCAGGAGCCTGATCGCAGGCAGGTAAATATAATAATATTAGATATTACAATAAATATTAGACTATTAAACATCTATGTATATAATAAAAGTCAGTGTTTGCAGGCGGTGGTGCGGTGGTGCGGAGGGAGGAATATGTGCCAGCGTTTCGATTGGCTGCCACTCTGGGATTATTTGCATAAAGAGATCTGATTGGCCAGCCCCAGAACTCAACATTCTACGCCCCCCCTAGTGGCACTCAGCCTAGTGACACCACAGAGGGCCACTTCACCTAGTGGCAGCCCAACCAGTAACACCACAGAGGGCCACTTCACCTAGTGGCAGCCAACCCAGTGACACCAGAGGGCCACCTCACCTAATGACAGCCCACCCAGTTATACCACAGAGGGCCACTTCCCCTAGTGGCAGCCAACCCAGTGACATCACAGAGGGCCACTTCACCTAGTGGCAGCCAACCCAGTGACACCACAGAGGGCCACTTCACCTAGTGGCAGCCAACCCAGTGACACCACAGAGGGCCACCTCACCTAATGACAGCCCACCCAGTTATACCACAGAGGGCCACTTCACCTAGTGGCAGCCAACCCAGTGACACCATAGAGGGCCACCTCACCTAATGACAGCCCACCCAGTTATACCACAGAGGGCCACTTCACCTAGTGGCAGCCCACCCAGTGACACCACAGAGGGCCACCTCACCTAATGACAGCCCACCCAGTGACATCACAGAGGGCCACTTCACCTCGTGGCAGCCAACCCAGTGACACCATAGAGGGCCACCTCGCCTAATGACAGCCCACCCAGTTATACCACAGAGGGCCACTTCACCTAGTGGCAGCCCAACCAGTAACACCACAGAGAGCTACTTCAGCTAGTGGCAGCCAACCCAGTGACATCACAGAGGGCCACTTCACCTAATGGCAGCCCACCTAGTGACACCATAGAGGGCCACTTCACCTTGTGACACCCACCTAGTGCTACCAGAGGGCCACTTCACTTAGTGGCAGCCAACCCAGTGACATCAGAGAGGGCCACTTCAGCTAATGGCAGCCAACCCAGTGACACCACAGAGGGCCACTTCACCTAGGGGCACTCAGCCTAGTGACACCACAGAGGGCCACTTCACCTAGTGGCAGCCCACCCAGTGACACTACAGAGGGCCACTTCACAAAGGCACGGAGGAAAATAATGTTTAGTTTCCTAAGCCTGGGTGTGTTCATGCAAACATCTGGTGCGCCCTTGTTGTGCAGAAACATCTTGGAAAGTGTGAATCCTTAGTGAGAGCTCCTCTCCCTTCGGCCTCCTCCTTCCGGCCTGGGTTTCCCTTTTTTTTCAGTCTGGGGAAGCAATGAGACGCAATGTTCCGCCTTGCAAGTGGTGTCGAAAGCCCTCTTGCGTCCATTAAAGCAATTTAGACATTTGGCAAGCGTTCGCTCCACTGTTGACAAGCCACAGGCCAGATGTAAACAAAATCCGATCCCGCGCATTTAGTTTCCTTTTGAAATCTGTATTCAGAACAGAGTTGTTTCCAAAATCCGAAAACTTCTTAGTCTTCGGCCTTTTGGAGACGGGAGTTTCAGTCTCTCGCAAGATCCTAAAATAGAGAAGTGTGACCGCAAACCTCGGATCGAAGGAAGTCAAAGCAACACCAACATTCGCCACCGAAAGATGTTTCCGATAAGGGAGACCGGTTATGGACGTTGAGAGGAGCGCCATTGAAGCCGGTAGGCATTGCGGACATTGCAACGAGCCACTGAAGTCAGTTTGCGTTGTGTATGTTATGTTGGACCACCGTTGAAGATGGTGAGCGTTGTGGATGTTGTGTTGGACCACCGTTGAAGATGGTGAGCATTGTGTATGTTATGTTGGACCACCGTTGAAGATGGTGAGCGTTGTGGATGTTGTGTTGGACCACCGTTGAAGATGGTGAGCGTTGTGGATGTTGTGTTGGACCACCGTTGAAGATGGTGAGCGTTGTGGATGTTGTGTTGGACCACCGTTGAAGCTGGTGAGCGTTATGGATGTTGTGTTGGACCACCGTTGAAGCTGGTGAGCGTAGTGGATGTTGTGTTGGACCACCGTTGAAGCTGGTGAGCGTAGTGGATGTTGTGTTGGACCACCGTTGAAGCTGGTGAGCGTTGTGGATGTTGTGTTGGACCACCGTTGAAGATGGTGGCGTTGTGGATGTTGCGTTGGACCACCGTTGAAGCTGGTGAGCGTTATGGATGTTGTGTTGGACCACCGTTGAGGCTGGTGGCGTTATGGATGTTGTGTTGGACCCCGTTGAAGATGGTGAGCGTTATGGATGTTGTGTTGGACCACCGTTGAAGCTGGTGAGGGTTATGGATGTTGTGTTGGACCACCGTTGAAGATGGTGAGCGTTGTGGATGTTGCGTTCGACCACCGTTGAAGCTGGTGAGCATTATGGATGTTGTGTTGGACCACCGTTGAGGCTGGTGGCGTTGTGGATGTTGTGTTGGACCGCCGTTGAAAATGGTGAGCGTTATGGATGTTGTGTTGGACCACCGTTGAGGCTGGTGAGCGTTGTGGATGTTGTGTTGGACCACCGTTGAAGCTGGTGAGGGTTATGGATGTTGTGTTGGACCACCGTTGAAGATGGTGAGCGTTGTGGATGTTGTGTTGGACCGCCGTTGAAGCTGGTGAGCGTAGTGGATGTTGTGTTGGACCACCGTTGAAGCTGGTGAGCGTTATGGATGTTGTGTTGGACCACCGTTGAAGATGGTGAGCGTTGTGGATGTTGTGTTGGACCACCGTTGAAGCTGGTGAGCGTTATGGATGTTGTGTTGGACCACCGTTGAGGCTGGTGAGCGTTGTGGATGTTGTGTTGGACCGCCGTTGAAGATGGTGAGCGTTATGGATGTTGTGTTGGACCACCGTTGAGGCTGGTGAGCGTTGTGGATGTTGTGTTGGACCACCGTTGAAGATGGTGAGCGTTGTGGATGTTGTGTTGGACCACCGTTGAAGCTGGTGAGCATTATGGAAGTTGTGTTAGACCACCGTTGAAGCTGGTGAGCGTTATGGATGTTGTGTTAGACCACCGTTGAAGCTGGTGAGCGTTGTGGATGTTGTGTTAGACCACCGTTGAAGCTGGTGAGCGTTATGGATGTTGTGTTGGAACACCGTTAAAGCTGGTGAGCGTTGTGGATGTTGTGTTGGACCACCGTTGAAGCTGGTGAGCTTTGTAGAGGTTGTGTTGGACCACCGTTGAAGCTGGTGAGCATTGCAGATGTTGTGTTGGACCACTGTTGAAGGTGGTGAGCGTTGTGGATGTTGTTTTTGACCACCGTTGAAGATGGTGAGCGTTGTGGATGTTGTGTTGGACCACCGTTGAAGATGGTGAGCGTTGTGGATGTTGTGTTGGACCACCGTTGAAGATGGTGAGCGTTGTGGATGTTGTGTTGGACCACCGTTGAAGATGGTGAGCGTTGTGGATGTTGTGTTGGACCACCGTTGAAGATGGTGAGCGTTGTGGATGTTGCGTTGGACCACCGTTGAAGCTGGTGAGCGTTATGGATGTTGTGTTGGACCACCGTTGAAGATGGTGAGCGTTGTGGATGTTGTGTTGGACCACCGTTGAAGATGGTGAGCGTTATGGATGTTCTGTTGGACCACCGTTGAAGATGGTGAGCATTGTGGAGGTTGTGTTGGACCACCGTTGAAGATGGTGAGCGTTATGGATGTTGTGTTGGACCACCGTTGAAGATGGTGAGCGTTATGGATGTTGTGTTGGACCACCGTTGAAGATGGTGAGCGTTGTGGATGTTGTGTTGGACCACCGTTGAAGATGGTGAGCGTTATGGATGTTGTGTTGGACCACCGTTGAAGATGGTGAGCGTTGTGGAGGTTGTGTTGGACCACCGTTGAAGATGGTGAGCATTGTGGAGGTTGTGTTGGACCACCGTTGAAGATGGTGAGCGTTATGGATGTTGTGTTGGACCACCGTTGAAGATGGTGAGCGTTGTGGATGTTGTGTTGGACCACCGTTGAAGATGGTGAGCGTTATGGATGTTGTGTTGGACCACCGTTGAAGATGGTGAGTGTTGTGGAGGTTGTGTTGGACCACCGTTGAAGATGGTGAGCGTTGTGGATGTTGCGTTGGACCACCGTTGAAGCTGGTGAGCATTGTGGATGTTGTGTTGGACCACGGTTGAAGCTGGCGAGCATTGTGGATGTTGTGTTGGACCACGGTTGAAGCTGGTGAGCATTGTGGATGTTGTGTCGGACCACCGTTGAAGCTGGTGAGCGTTGTGGATGTTGTGTTGGACCACGGTTGAAGCTGGTGAGCATTGTGGATGATGTGTTGGACCACCGTTGAAGTTGGTGAGCGTTGTGGATGTTGTGTTGGACCACCGTTGAAGTTGGTGAGTGTTGTGGACATTGTGAGGAGCAGCGTTGAAGTTGGTTAATGTTGTGGATGTTCTGAAGAGTGCCATTGAAGCCGTTGAGTGTTGTGAACATTGTGAGGAGCAGCATTGAAGTTCGTGAACGTTGTGGATGTTGTGAAGAGTGCCATTGAAGCCAGTGAGTGTTGTGGACATTGTGAGGAGCAGCGTTGAAGTTGGTGAGTGTTGTGGATGTTGTGAAGAGTGCCATTGAAGCCGGTGAGTGTTGTTGATATTGTGAGGAGCAGCGTTGAAGTTGGTGAGAGTTGTGGATATTGTGAAGTGTGCCATTGAAGCCGGTGAGTGTTGTTGATATTGTGAGGAGCAACGTTGAAGTTGGTGAGAGTTGTGGATATTGTGAAGAGTGCCATTGAAGCCGGTGAGTTTTGTGGACATTGTGAGGAGCAGCGTTGAAGTTGGTGAGCGTTGTGGATGTTGTGTAGAGTGCCATTGAAGTTGGTGAGTGTTGTGGCCATGTGAGGAGCATTGTTGAGGTTGGCGAGCGTTGTGGATGTTATGAAGAGTACCATTGAAGCCGGTGAACATTGTGAGAAACAGCGTTGAAATTGGTGAGCGCTGGGGATGTTGTGAAGAGCGCCATTACAGCCGTTCAGCGTTGTGGGCATTGCAAGGAGTGCCGGTGAAGTCGGTGACGGTTGTGCACGTTGTGAGGAGCACCATTGCAGCCGTTGAGGAGCACCATTGCAGCCGTTGAGGAGCACCATTGCAGCCATTGAGGAGCACCATTGCAGCCGTTGAGCGTTGTGGGCATTGCAAAGAGTGCCGTTGAAGTCGGTGATGGTTGCGCACGTTGTGGGGAGCACCATTGCAGCCGTTGAGCATTGTGGGCATTGCGCAAAGTGCCATTGAAGTCGGTGACGGTTGCACATGTTGTGAGGAGCACCATTGCAGCCGTTGAGCGTTGTGGGCATTGCGAGGAGTGCCGTTGAAGTTGTTGACGGTTGCGCACGTTGTGATGAGCACCATTGCAGCCGTTGAGGAGCAACATTGCAGCCGTTGAGGAGCACCATTGCAGCCGTTGAAGGTTGTGGTCATTCCGAGGAGTGCCCTTGAAGTTGGTGACAGTTGCGCACGTTGTGAGGAGACCATTGCAGCCATGGAACATTGTGGGCATTGCGAGGAGTGCCGTTGAAGTCGGTGACGGTTGCGCACGTTGTGAGGAGCACAATTGCAGCCGTTGAGCGTTGTGGGCATTGCGAGGAGTGCAGTTGAAGTCGGCGACAGTTGCACACGTTGTGAGGAGCACCATTGCAGCCATTGAGCATTGTGGGCATTGCGAGGAGTGCCGTTGAAGGCAGTGACGGTTGCGCATGTTGTGAAGAGCACCATTACAGCCGTTAAGCGTTGTGGGCATTGCGAGGAGTGCCGTTGAAGTCGGTGATGGTTGCGCATTTTGTGATGAGGACCATTGCAGCCGTTGAGGAGCACCATTGCAGCCGTTGAAGGTTGTGGGTATTGCGAGGAGTGCCCTTGAAGTCGGTGACAGTTGCGCACATTGTGAGGAAACCATTGCAGCCATTGAGCGTTGTGGGCATTGCGAGAAGTGTCCTTGAAGTCGGTGACGGTTGCGCACGTTGTGAGGAGCACCATTGCAGCCGTTGAGCGTTGTGGGCATTGCGAGGAGTATCGTTGAAGTCGGTGATGGTTGCATACGTTGTGAAGAGCACCATTGCAGCCGTTGAGCAGTGTGGGCATTGCAAGGAGTGCCGTTGAAGGCAGTGACGGTTGTGCACGTTGTGAGGAGCACGTTGTGTGGCCATTGTGAGGAGTGAGGAGTGCCGATGGAGTCGGTGACGGATGTGCACATTGTGAGGAGCACCATTGCAGCCGTTGAGCATTGTGGGCACTGCGAAGAGTGCCGTTGAAGTCGGTGACGGTTGCGCACGTTGTGGGGAGCACCATTGCAGCCGTTGAGCATTGTGGGCATTGCGCAAAGTGCCGTTGAAGTCGGTGACGGTTGCACATGTTGTGAGGAGCACCATTGCAGCCGTTGAGCGTTGTGGGCATTGCGAGGAGTGCCGTTGAAGTTGTTGACGGTTGTGCACGTTGTGATGAGCACCATTGCAGCCGTTGAGGAGCAACATTGCAGCAGTTGAGGAGCACCATTGCAGCCGTTGAAGGTTGTGGGCATTCCGAGGAGTGCCCTTGAAGTTGGTGACAGTTGCGCATGTTGTGAGGAGACCATTGCAGCCATGGAACATTGTGGGGATTGCGAGGAGTGCCGTTGAAGTCGGTGACGGTTGCACACGTTGTGAGGAGCACAATTGCAGCCGTTGAGCGTTGTGGGCATTGCGAGGAGTGCAGTTGAAGTCGGCGACAGTTGCACACGTTGTGAGGAGCACCATTGCAGCCATTGAGCATTGTGGGCATTGCGAGGAATGCCGTTGAAGGCAGTGACGGTTGCACATGTTGTGAAGAGCACCATTACAGCCGTTAAGCGTTGTGGGCATTGCGAGGAGTGCCGTTGAAGTCGGTGATGGTTGCGCGTTTTGTGATGAGGACCATTGCAGCCGTTGAGGAGCACCATTGCAGCCATTGAAGGTTGTGGGTATTGCGAGGAGTGCCCTTGAAGTCGGTGACAGTTGCGCACATTGTGAGGAGACCATTGCAGCCATTGAGCGCCAGGGCATTGCGAGAAGTGTCCTTGAAGTCGGTGACGGTTAAGACGTTGTGAGGAGCACCATTGCAGCCGTTGAGCGTTGTGGGCATTGCGAGGAGTATCGTTGAAGTCGGTGATGGTTGCATACGTTGTGAAGAGCACCATTGCAGCCGTTGAGCAGTGTGGGCATTGCAAGGAGTGCCGTTGAAGGCAGTGACGGTTGTGCACATTGTGAGGAGCACGTTGTGTGGCCATTGTGAGGAGTGAGGAGTGCCGATGGAGTCGGTGACGGATGTGCACATTGTGAGGAGCACCATTGCAGCCGTTGAGCATTGTGGGCATTGCGAAGAGTGCCGTTGAAGTCGGTGACGGTTGCGCACGTTGTGAGGAACACCATTGCAGCCGTTGGGTGTTGTGGGCATTGCGAGGAGTGCCGTTTAAGCCAGTGAGTGTTGTGCACAATGTGACGAGTGCCATTGAAGCCGGTGAACATTGCAGACGTTGCAGAGGAGCATAGTTTAAGCCGATGAGTATTGTGTACATTGCGAGGAACACTACTGGTGGAGTTTGGTCAGATTACTCACTAGTTGGGCAAACTCCAGGGTGGTTTCAGCTCCCGTTGCCGCAAAGGCTTGCTGCTTATCTCGAGTGATCAGGGAGAAAAAGACATTAGTCTTGCGCTTTGCTTTGTTGGAATTCTGCGGCGTCACCAAAGGCCTTGCAGCATGAACGTGACCCAATCTAGAGTATCTTAAGCGTTTTACATTTACTGCGTAAATCATTGACTGGCGAAAGGAGACGACGGTTAGAGCTGGCAGGAAGTCGAGTTTTGGGAAACTCCTCCGAGGCAGGAAAACAATCCAGTAGCGATCTATCAGTTGGAGAACCGGCGGGAAGAACTAATCCAGAGCAGGGTTGGGTTGAGCGCATTCTCCCCGAGGGTTGCACCAGCCGTTTGGTTGCTGTTTGTAATGTATACATCCAACTTTTCAACATATGGTAAAATAACCTGAAGCGCCGTAGTATGCCTTCAAGTCATTGTCTGACTTGTGTCCATTCTCAAGGTGAACCCGTCGCTGGTTCCTCTAAAGCTGAGAAAGTGTGACTCATTCAAGGTAATCCAATTGAGATGTTTTGACATGTACCTTTTATGAAACTACGCCTTAATATGTGTGTTTATATAATTGTTTACAATGTTTGTGTGCTGAACTGTGCAGTGACCCACTATGAGCCACAAGGAGAGTCGGGAAAGAAATAAAATTATTATTATTATTAATATTTTGTATGATTTATTATTGTTGTTATTGTTATTATTTTGTATGATTTATTGTTATTGTTATTTCCTATGATTAATTTTTATGTATTATTTATACATTTATTATTTTGTATGATTTATCATTATTATTATGCATGATTTATTATTATTTTGTATGTTTTGTTATTGTTATTGTTATTGTGCATGATTTATTATTATTACTATGATTTATTATTTTGTATGATTAAATATTATATTTTGTACAATTTATTATTATTTTGTATGATTTATTATTGTTATTGTTATTATTTTGTATGATTTATTGTTGTTGTTATTTTCTATGACTAATTTTTATGTATGATTTATTATTATTATTTTGTATGATTTATTATTATTATGCATGATTTATTATTTTGTATGTTTTATTATTGTTATTGTTATTGTGCATGATTTATTATTATTACTATGATTTATTATTTTGTATGATTAAATATAATTATTTTGTACAATTTATTATTATTTTGTATGATTTGTTATTGTTATTATTTTGTATGATTTATTGTTATTGTTATTTTGTATGATTTATTATTTTGTATGATTTATTGTTATTATTTTGTATGATTTATTATTATTATGCATGATTTTTATTGTTTTATTATTGTTATTGTTATTTATTGATTTATTATTATTACTATGATTTATTATTTTGTATGATTTATTTTGTACAATTTATTATTTTGAACAATTTATTATTGTTATTGTTATTTTGTATGATTTTTTATTATTATTTTGTACAATTTATTATTATTCTGTATGATTTATTATTGTTATGGTTATTTTGCATGATTTATTATTATTACTTTGTATGATCTATTATTTTGTATGATTAAACATTATTATTTTGAACAATTTATTATTTTTACTGTCATTTTGTATGATTTTTTACTGTTATTTTGTATGATTTATTATTATTACTGTTACTTTGCATTTATTATTATTACTTTGTATGATTTATTATTTTGTATGATTAAATATTATTATTATTTTGAGCCATTTATTATTATTACTGTTATTTTGTATGATTTATTATTATTATTTTGTACGATTTATTATTATTTTGTATGATTTATTATTATTACTTTGTATGAATTATTATTTTGTATGATTAAATGTTATTATTTTGAACAATTTATTATTATTACTGTTATTTTGTTTGATTTATTATTATCATTTTGTACAATTTATTATTATTCTGTATGATTTATTACTGTTACGGTTATTTTGCATGATATATTATTATTACTTTGTATGATCTATTATTGTATGATCTATTATTTTGTATGACTGAATATTATTATTACTGTTATTTTGTATGATTTATTATTATTTTGTATGATTTATTATTATGTATTCTCGGATGCTGGCCAATCAGAGTCCTTTATGCAAATACTCCCTCAGTGGCAACCAATCGAAACGCTGCCACTTCCGCACCTCCCGCCACAAACACTGACTTTTATTATATACATAGATAGATTATTATTCAAAATATGTTTCAGGATGTCCTCCCTGTTGTGACGATAGAACCAATTAGGAAATGAGATTGGTAAGCCAGGAACAGAAAACCGTGTTACATAATGCTCTTGGTGTCCATTAATAGCTAGTTGGCGCCCATCGAAACGTTCGCTTGGCACTTGCAGCGCTTGGAAGTGGCGCATTTAAGGCATCCCGTTCATCTTCTCGGCCACCCAGTGCTTGTAATGTTCCTTAAGGTCATTGGGGAACGTGTCTTGGGTGGAAGGAAATGGACTTCTTTCGTTTACTTCCTCTCCGCTTCCTCCCTCCCTCCAGGTCTTCCTTGGGGGGAGCCCCATTGGGACGTTCTCCTCCATCGATGAGCGGCACGGATCCGGCGGGATGGCCCACTCCCGGTCCCGCGGGTCGCACTACGCGCTGACAGCCATCGGGCTGGGGATGCTGGTCCTGGGGGTCATCATGGCGGTGTGGAACCTGGTCCCCGGGTTCGGCCTGGCCTCCAAGCCCCACGCGGTGGGGAACAGCAGCAAGACGGACCCTGGCGCCGGGAAGGAGCAGAAGAGCAAGACCTTCTCGGTGGCCTACGTCCTGGTGGGGGCCGGGGTCTTCCTCCTCCTCTTCTCCCTCTGCCTCAGCATCCGGGACCGGCGCAAGCAGCGGCAGGACGAGGAAGTGTCCAGGGTCCGGCATCAAGCGGGCAGGGAGCCGGCCCCACCGTCACCGCAGCCGGAGGACAGGTGAGGAGGGCCCCGGCCAAGGTGAAGTGGCCCTCTGTGTGGACACTGGGGAGAGAAAGGCGGCATGTAGAAGGGGGAGGGAGGGAGGAAAGGAAGGAAGAGGAAGGAAGGAAAGAGCCTGAAAGACAACCATCTTGCTATAGGAACGTAGTGGTAAAGGCTCTCTCGGAGCTGTAGGAGGGAGAAAGGGGAGTGGAAAGAAGGGAGGGAAGGAGGAAGGATGGAAAAGAAGGAAGGAAAGACCCTCAAAGAGAGCTATCTTGCTTTGGAGATGTGGTCAGTAGGGGCAGGGGCGGTCTAAGGTTATTTTATATGGTAAGCGAACATTACTTTGGCGCCCCCCCCTGCCTGCCCAATTGCGTCACGTGACGTGTTTACAGGCTTCTGCGCCTCCAGGAGCTTCTCCATGCATGCCCAGAAGCTCCTGCAGGCGCTGAAGCCAAAACCTGTAAACACGTCACGTCAGCACTCCGTCCGTATTAAGCCTCTCCCTTTGCCTCTGCGCCCTGCGTGCCGAATACGGACGGTGTGCTGTGGTGACGTGTTTACAGGCTTCGGCTTCCGCGCCTGCAGGAGCTTCTGGCCATGCGCAGTGGCTCCGGAGCTCGACTTCAGCTCCGGAGCCACTGCGCATGCGCATAAGTCTCGGCGCATGCCCAGAAGCTCCAGCAGACGCTGAAGCCGAAGCCTGTAAACACGTCACGTCAGCACTCTGTCCGTATTAAGCCTCTCCCTTGCCTCTGCGCGCCCTGCGTGCCGAACACGGGACGGAGTGCTGATGTGACGTGTTTACAGGCTTGGCTTCAGCACCTGCCGGAGCTTCTGGGCATGCGCAGCGGCTCCGGAGCTCAACTTCAGCTCCGGAGCCACTGCGCATGCGCGAAAATCTCCGTGCATGCCCAGAAGCTCCTGCAGGCGCTGAAGCCAAAACCTGTAAACACGTCACGTCAGCACTCCGTCCGTATTAAGCCTCTCCCTTTGCCTCTGCGCCCTGCGTGCCGAATACGGACGGCGTGCTGATGTGACGTGTTTACAGGCTTCGGCTTCAGCGCCTGCAGGAGCTTCTGGACATGCGCAGTGGCTCGAGCTCAGCTTCAGCTCGAGCCACTGCGCATGCGCGAAAATCTCCGTGCATGCCCAGAAGCTCCTGCAGGCGCTGAAGCCGAAACCCGTAAACACGTCACGTCAGCACTCCGTCCGTATTAAGCCTCTCCCCTTTGCCTCTGCGCCCTGCGTGCCGAATACGGACGGAGTGCTGATGTGACGTGTTTACAGGCTTCGGCTTCAGCGGCTGCAGGAGCTTCTGGGCATGCGCAGTGGCTCCGGAGCTCAACTTCAGCTCCGGAGCCACTGCGCATGCGCGAAAATCTCCGTGCATGCCCAGAAGCTCCTGCAGGCCAGGCGCTGAAGCTGACGCAGCAGCAGGGAGGTTTGCTACGGCGGCGCGGCCGGCGTGGCAGCGCCCTTCCCAGAAGTTGGCGCCCTAAGAGCTGAACCGCGTCAAGCCTTAACGCGGTTTAGGTCTTACAAGAAAGCAATCTATATATATAAAAAGAGAGTGGTCGTGCAAAGGACTTTATGCACGGCCAAACTATGCCCCCCAGAAACACCAATCCAACGAGACACATTCCCCCAGACCACGAGGTATAACCTTCACACAAAAAAAACACCTCCCCACCTTGCAACCCCCCCAAAACAAGCCCCCAAAAACCGCCCAGTGCCTCCCGTTCTGCGCTGACCGCGAGCGCAGAACACAGGGAGAGCAATCGCGCAGGCGCACTCCGAAACCCCCTCCCCGCCAACACACCAACCCATCCCGTCTCCCTCTCTCCCCACTCACCCTGAACCTTCGCAGCCACACCGCCAGCACCCTAACTGCCTCCTCGCAATCCAATACAGAAGCCTGTAGCCAGGAAGGTAGTGGTACCTTCGCGGCTACTGGGTCGCTACAATGCAAATAAGCATTAATGGTAACCGTAATAGGCGCTTGAAAATTGTAGAGAGCCAGCAATGAAGTCCGTGTCTAGCGGAAGAGAAGGAGAATTCACGGAGACCGCTCAGAGATACCCATACGCGCAGGGCGCATGTGCAGGCTTGCTCAATGGCGTGCCGCAGGGCAGGCTGGTCTTCGTAGTCCGTGAAGAACGCTAACTGGGGCTGGTGCGGCCAATGCGCAAGCGCGGACACGCACAATGGCGTGCCGCGAAGGTGCTTGGTCTTAGGAGCTCACCCCTAGGCCGGCGGAGGGCCGTATCGTCACTGGGACTTCTTCAGAGGCAATGTATTGAATGAAATGACGTCCTCAAGGGTGTATAATCATCACGAGTGTCTCAAGGCACAAGGAGGACGGACCATCCTTTAGGCAGGAAATGGTGACCATTGCCTCTGAAGAAGTCCCAGTGACGATACGGCCCTCCGCCGGCCTAGGGGTGAGCTCCTGCCGTCAGGCACTTCTCTCCACTATTTTCACTTCGGTGAGACTCTTGTGGGGTTGTGTTTACCCATAACTGTACCGCCAGTTCGATATTATTCCTGAACGCTTCCCGGGCACTAATAGAACTACTAAGACCAAGCACCTTTGCGGCATGCCATTGTGCGTGTCCGCGCTTGCGCATTGGCCGCACCAGCCCCAGTAAGCGTTCCTCACGGACTACGAAGACCAGCCTGCCTTGCGGCGCGCCATTGAGCAAGCCTGCACATGCGCCCTGCGCGTATGGGTATCTCTGAGCGGTAATATTCACAAGGAAACAACAAGCGTAGTAGTATCAAATATCCATATAATCAAAAGTCATAGTCATATATAATCATATACATGTGAAGTAAACAAGTAGTCATCAAACATCAATAATTAAGCAGTACACAAACATCACCCCGGAGAGTTCCTACCCTTTAGCGTTGCATGTCCATGTTTAGATACATAAGTCCAATATAGTTCAAGCACAAGGGTGGAATTATAGGGAGGAAGTCCGAGGGGGGGGCTAGGTCAGAAACGCCCAGATAGACAAGGATGGTAAGGAAAGCGGAGTTAGGTAGGTGAGTCGGTTGAGTTCCAGGCAATGCTGCAGTGACGAGAGGTCCGAGTAGACTCAAACCGATCCAAATAAGCAGGCCGACGAGGATAACTCTGTACGATGGTACCAACTCCCGTAATAACATTAGCATACATACCATTGCCATGGTGGTAAAGTTTACTTACTTTTACAGAAAACGTACCTTTACTACCCATACCACAGGAGTTAATTTGTTATTACTGGCCTTGATAAAGACCCTTCTTTCACCGGGTCGAAACGGGAGTTGGTACCATCGATATCCATACGCGCAGGGCGCATGTGCAGGCTTGCTCAATGGCGCACCGCAAGGCAGGCTGGTCTTCGTAGTCCGTGAGGAACGCTTACTGGGGCTGGTGCGGCCAATGCGCAAGCGCGGACACGCACAATGGCGTGCTGCAAAGGTGCTTGGTCTTAGTAGTTCTATTAGTGCCCGGGAAGCGTTCAGGAATAATATCGAACTGGCGGTACAGTTATGGGTAAACACAACCCCACAAGAGTCTCACCGAAGTGAAAATAGTGGGGAGAAGTGCCTGACGGCAGGAGCTCACCCCTAGGCGGCGGAGGGCCGTATCGTCACTGGGACTTCTTCAGAGGCAATGGTCACCTTTTCCTGCCTAAAGGATGGTCCGTCCTCCTTGTGCCTTGAGACACTCGTGATGATTATACACCCTTGAGGACGTCATTTCATTCAATACATTTGCCTCTGAACTCTTGTGGGGAAGTCCCAGTGACCGCCAGTTCGGCCCTCCGCCGGGCACTAGGGTGAGCTCCTAAGACCAAGCACCTTCGCGGCACGCCATTGTGCGTGTCCGCGCTTGCGCATTGGCCGCACCAGCCCCAGTAAGCGTTCCTCACGGACTACGAAGACCAGCCTGCCTTGCGGCGCGCCATTGAGCAAGCCTGCACATGCGCCCTGCGCGAATGGGTATCTCTGAGCGGTCTCCATGAATTCTCCTTCTCTTCCGCTAGACACGGACTTCATTGCTGGCTCTCTACAATTTTCAAGCGCCTATTACGGTTACCATTAATGCTTATTTGCATTGTAGCGACCCAGTAGCCGCGAAGGTACCACTACCTTCCTGGCTACAGGCTTCTGTATTGGATTATTGTTATACATTGCATGTGCTTTGCCATACTGTACCTAACCCAACTGTTAGTTCTCACAGTGTTGTACCTTGCTATTATGTCATCGCATTGTACTTAGGACATTGCACTATTTAGTTCCCATTGTGGATTGTGAATTATTCTAATTGTGTACTTGCGAATACAAAATTATTTTTGATACCAATTGATTACTGTATTATTCATATACCTGAATTGCTTTCTTGTAAGATCTAAACCGCGTTAAGGCTTGACGCGGTTCAGCTCTTAGGGCGCCAACTTCTGGGAAGGGCGCTGCCATGCCGGCCGTGCCGCCGTAGCAAACCTCCCTGCTGCTGCGTCGGCTTCAGCGCCTGGCCTGCAGGAGCTTCTGGGCATGCACGGAGATTTTTCGGCGCATGCGCAGTGGCCCGGAGCTGAAGTTGAGCTCGGAGCCACTGCACATGCGCAGAAGCTCCTGCAGGCGCTGAAGCCGAAGCCTGTAAACACGTCACATCAGCACGCCGTCCGTATTCGGCACGCAGGGCGCAGAGGCAAAGGGAGAGGCTTAATACGGACGGAGTGCTGACGTGACGTGTTTACAGGTTTTGGCTTCAGCGCCTGCAGGAGCTTCTGGGCATGCGCAGAAGCTCCTGGAGGCGCAGAAGCCTGTAAACACGTCACGTGACGCAATTGGGCAGGCAGGGGGCGGAGGCAAAGGGAGAGTGGGCGGAGACAAAGGGGGGTGCCAAAGTAATGTTCGCTTACCATATAAAATAACCTTAGACCGCCCCTGCCCCTACTAACCACATCTCCAAAGCAAGATAGCTCTCTTTGAGGGTCTTTCCTTCCTTCATTTCCATCCTTCCTCCTTCCCTCCCTTCTTTCCACTCCCCTTTCTCCCTTCTACAGCTCCGAGAGAGCCTTTACCACTACGTTCCTATAGCAAGATGGTTGCCTTCTTGTATTTACCACGGTGTTGCCCCTTGCTGTTATTGCGGTTTAGGTCTTAGCAGTGAAGCCAGAGCGTCCGCACCTCCTTTTCTGCTAAGAACTGAACTGCGTCAAGCTTGCGTCCACACACCCCTTCCTTTCCCCGCCACCTCAGAGGCATCGCGGATTAAATTTAATCCGCATTACTACTGAGCTGGGGGGGAGAGGGAGGAAAGAGTGGAGGGCTTGCCCTCCATTCTTCCCTCCCAGCTGGGATAACAAATAATAACGACAAATCGTTATTAATTACGTTTCAATTACGAAATTTACTTTAAAATTTTCGGAATAATTTCTATAACGACCCAGCAATGTTATAGAATCACACCAGTTTAGAATCAATTTTTTTTATGGATCAACCACCCCTAGTGGTTAGATAAGCTCTCTCAGGGGAAAAAAGAGAACAGAAAGAAGGGAGGGAGGAAGGAAGGGAGGAAAGGGAAAGGAGGAAGGAAAAAAATTATGTATGTTTTCAAGGTTGTATCCGGGGCCGTAGTTTTAGAAAAATAGGTTCCAAGGTTTGGACTGAGGGTGTTCCTAAGTCTAAAGTGTAGGGCAGAGAAGATACTTTTGAAGATACTTTTATGTGGCCTGCTGGCCTTCGTTTTAGAAAAATAGGTTCTCAAGTTTGGACTGAGGGTGGCCTACCGCCCCCTTTCCAGAAAAAAATGTACTCACCGCCCCCCTAGAAATTAATTTTTTTAATTAATAGCAATTAAACAGAAATATATATGCATTAATGCTGTGGTTCTCAACCTTTCTAATGCCACGACCCCTAATCAGAGGCGGCCCCAGCGATTCCGCGACCTACGCGGTCGCGTAGAGCGCCATCGGCTGGGAGGGGCACCACCGGCTGGGAGGGCGCTGCCGCGCCGGCTCCGCGCGCCCACCGCCGCAGCACTGCCCTGCGCCGCCGTCTGCGGCGCGCAGAAGCACCTACAGGCGCTAGAGCACCTGTAGACGTTTCTGCGCACGCGCGAATGTACGAGCATGCGCACTCGCTCCCAAGCGCGCCTGCCGCTTTGGAGCCAGCGCGCATGCGCAAAGCCTGCACTTTACGCATGCGCGTCCTCGTACATTCGGCAGAAAGGTGTGCCGCGGAGGTGTGCCGCGGCCGATGGGGCCGGCGGCGGCGTGGCAGCGGCGGCGCGGGTGTGGTGGCGGCGATGAGTGACGCGGCGGGGGGGCGACAAAATTTTGTTCGCGTACCCCCCCAAATTAGGTCGGGCCGCCCCTGCCCCTAATTAAGGTTCCTCGAGTTGTGGTGACCCCCCCAACCATATTTTTCGTTGCTACTTCATAAATATTTTTGCTACTCTTACAAATTCTAATCCAAGTATCTAATATGCAGGTCAAAGCGAAGGGGGGGGGCCAAAGAAGAGCGCCGTGCGACCCCTTCTAAATGGCCAATCATTCACCGCCCCCCTTAAAGGGGTTCACCGCCCCCCAAATTCCTCTGAGCCTCCCACCGCCCCCTTGGATCGCCTCACCACCCACCAGGGGGTGGTACCGCCCACTTTGAGAATCAGTGGTCTAAAGCAGTGTTTCCCAACCTTTTTTGAGCCGCGGCACACTTTTGACATTAAAAAAATCCAGGGGCACACCACCAACCAAAATGACACAAACTGACACTCTAACACAGTAAAGAACGGCTGGGGGATGGTGGCCTGCTGGGAGCAGCTGCTGGGAGTGCCGAAGCCGGGGGAGGGGGAGGAGCCAGGCCACGGCAAGCCCTGCCCCCTCCCCCGGCTTCCGCTTTCCCACAGCCTCTCCAGCCTTGAGGGGGCAGTGCCAAGCCAGCGGTGTCAGAGCCAGCACAATGCTGGCCTGGCACTGTCCCCTCAAGGCTGGAGAAGCTGTGGGAGAGCTGAAGCTGGGGGGAGGGGGCGGAGCCAGGCCGCACCATGCCCCGCCCCCTCCCCCGGCTTCAGCTCTCCCACAGCTTCTCCAGCCTTGAGGGGGCAATGCTAAGCCAGCGGTGGCAGAGCCAGCACAATGCTGGCTTGGCACTGTCCCCTCAAGGCTGGAGAAGCTGTGGGAGAGCCGAATCCGGGGGGGCGGAGCCAGGCCGCACCATGCCCCACCCCTCCCTCAGCTTCAGCTCTCCCACAGCTACTCCAGCCTTGAGGGGGAAATGCCAAGCCAGCGGTGGCAGAGCCAGCACAATGCTGGCCTGGCACTGTCCCCTCAAGGCTGGAGAAGCTGTGGGAGAGCTGAAGCCAGGGGAGGGGGCGGAGCCAGGCCACACCATGCCCTGCCCCCTCCCACCGCTTCAGCTCTCCCACAGCTTCTCCAGCTTTGAGGGGACAGTGCCAAGCCAGCGGTGGCAGAGCCAGCACAATGCTGGCTTGGCACTGTCCCCTCTAGGCTGGAAAAGCTGTGGAAGAGCCGAATCCGGGGGGCGGAGCCAGGCCGCACCATGCCCCGCCCCTCCCCGGCTTCAGCTCTCCCACAGCTTCTCCAGCCTTGAGGGGCAATGCTAAGCCAGCGGTGGCAGAGCCAGCACAATGCTGGCTGGGCACTGTCCCCTCAAGGCTGGAGAAGATGGGAGAGCTGATTCCGGGGTGGGGGAGCCAGGCAGCGCCATGCCCCACCCTGCCCCCTTCCCCCAGCTTCAGCTCTCCCACAGCTTCTCCAGCCTTGAGGGGGCAGTGCCAAGCCAGCGGTGGCAGAGCCAGCACAATGCTGGCTTGGCACTGTCCCCTCAAGGCTGGAGAATCTGTGGAGAGCTGAAGCCAGGGAGGGGGCAGAGCCAGGCCACACCATGCCACGCCCCTCCCACAGCTTCAGCTCTCCCACAGCTTCTCCAGCTTTGAGGGGACAGTGCCAAGCCAGCGGTGGCAGAGCCAGCACAATGCTGGCCTGGCACTGTCCCTCAAGGCTGGAGAAGCTGTTGGTGAGCTGAATCCAGGGGAGGGGGCGGAGCAAGGCCACACCAATCCCCGCCCCCACCCACAGCTTCAGATCACCCACAGCTCTCCAGCCTTGAGGGGACAGTGCCAGGCCAGCGGTGGCAGAGACACCACAATGCTGGCTTGGCACTGTCCCTCAAGGCTGGAGAAGCTGTGGGAGAGCCGAATCTGGGGGAGGCGGCTGTGCCACCCACAGCTTCTCCAGCCGTGAGGGGACAGTGCCAAGCCAGCGGTGGCAGAGCCAGCACAATGCTGGCTTGGCACTGTCCCCTCAAGGCTGGAGAAGCTGTGAGAGAGCTGAAGCCAGGGGAGGGGGTGGAGCCAGGCCGCCCCATGCCCCGCACCCTCCCCCCAGCTTCAGCTCTCCCACAGCTTCTCCAGCCTTGAGGGGACAGTGCGAGCGAGGGGCGGGAGTCATGGCCCCCGTCCCCGCTCTCCGCCATGACTTGCTGAAGCCGCGCGGAGGGGGCGGAGCATGAGCGGTGGACGGGCTTCAGTGGGCGGAGCTCCTCTGCGCAGCTTCAGCGAGTGAGGGGCGAGAGTCATAGCGGGAGTCATGGCGGATTGGAGGCTGGCTGGGGAAACGGCCGAAGGAGGCGGCGCCCCGGCCCCGTCTTCTTTTTCTTTGCCGCCGCCCAGCCCTTCCTCCTCCTCCCCCAAGCAGCAGGAGTTCGGCAGGAGGAGGGGGGAAGGAAGGGGGGCAGAGAGCTTTTCTCACGGCACAGCAGGAGGTCCGTCACGGCACACTACTGTGCCGCGGCACAGCGGTTGCGAAACACTGGTCTAAAGTGTAGTGCAGAGAAAAGATCTTTGAGGGCCATATGCGGACTGTGGGCCATAGTTTGGGGAAGAATAGGTCTCTAAGGTTAGGAAATGCAATTGAACGTTTCTCACAAACTTCTCTCCTTCCAGCCAAGAAGAGGACGATGAGACCCTCTCGCGGTATTACGTCCCAAGTTACGAAGAGGTGGTGAACGCCAACTATCCCACGCGGACAGGAGCAGGCGGTGGCGGCACTCAGTTGAGCATGTCGCTCCCATCGTACGAGTCGCTCACCGGGATCGACGAGGACACCCCGACGAGGCCCGTTGCTCCCGCCGCCGAGAGCCACCCTGGCCTCGAGCGCCAACCCGCCCGGCACAGTTCCCGCCTGGCTCAGAGACTGAAACCCTTGAAGGTGCGGCGGATCAAGTCTGAGAAACTGCACCTGAAAGACCTCCGCGTGAACCTCCCCGAAGGGAACAGCGTGAATCGGGTCTCGATTGAGCCTCTGACGCCGCCTCCGCAGTATGAGGAGGTTTCCGACAAAACCCGGGAGGGCCAGAGAGAGTCGTAAGAGAGTGCCGTGCTGGGGGGATTCTCTGAAACACTATTAAATACTTGTTGGAGAGACGACGGCGAATTTCGAGATACAAAAATCACAACGGTCCCCTCCAACTACCGCCCGGTTTCGAATTTATCGTTCCTGGGCAAGGTAATTGAGAAGGCAGCAATGGAGCAGTTGCAGTCCTTCCTAGATGACGCAGCTTGGCTAGACCCCTTCCAGTCCGGCTTCCGTGGGGCCAGAAAGTCTCCATCTCGGATGAGTTGCGCTGCCAGCTGGATCAGGGTGGATCGGCGCTGCTCGTGTTATTGGACCTCACAGCGGCGTTTGATACAGTTGATTATGATCTATTGACTCACCGCCTTGCCAGGGCGGGTGAGGGGACAGCCCTTAGTTGGGTGACCTCCTTCCTCCGGAACCGGCTACAGCAGTGAGGAGGGCAAGGATGTCTCCGGGGTTCCCGCTTCTTTGCGGGGTTCCTCAGGGGCTATTCTCTCCCCCTCTTATTTAACATCTATATGCGACCACTTGCCCAGCTGGTGCGTAGTTTTGGGCTGGTGTGCCATCAGTACGCTGATGACACCCAGCTTATCTTGAAGATGGAGGGCAGCCTCGAATCCGTACCCGATAATTTCCATCGTTGCCTTGAGGCCGTCACTGGATGGCTGCGAGCCAGTAGGTTGAAGGTGAATCCGGCAAAGACGGAGATCCTGTGGCTGGGTCCTCCGGGCTGTAGGGATGTTCAGCTTCCAACCCTGGACGGCGTGACATTATGTCCGTTGCCCTCTGTTAAGAGCTTAGGAGTAACCTTGGACCCCCTGTTGTCGATGGAGGCCCACGTCTCCAGCGTCAGCAGGGTAGCATTTTTCCATCTTCGCCAGGCGAGGAAGCTGGCCCCTATTTGTCCCAGCGACTTAGCCACAGTGATCCAAGCCACGGTCATCTCGAGGCTGGACTACTGTAACGCTCTTTACATTGGCCTTCCTCTGTTGGTAATCCGGAGACTCAAGCTGGTGCAGAACGCCGCAGCGCGACTCATCACGCCAATCCTGCGCGAACTGCACTGGCTCCCAATTGAATGCCGGATTGCCTTCAAAGTGTTAGTCCTGACTTTTAAGGCCTTACATGGTCTGGGGCCAGTGTACCTGCGGGACCGCCTTGTCCCATATCATCCCACCAGATCACTGCGCTCCGAAGAGCTAAACCTCCTGGTCATCCCAAATGTGAGGACCTACCATCTGTCCGCAACCCGCCGCCGGGCTTTCTCTGTTGCAGCCCCTACCCTGTGGAACGCACTGCCCGCCGGCATCCGTGCCACCCAGGGCCTCCTCCCGTTCAGGAGAGCAGTTAAGACATTGCTGTTCCAACAAGCCTTCGGAGTAAGCTAAACTGTAGCTCACACCGCCTAGCTGTCAGCCCACCGCGACTCCATTTGTTGCTTCAACTGTTCTAATTGTAATTCCATCTTAATGGTATTACTGTGGTTTATGATTTATCTGACAATTGTATTTTAAGAACTGTTGTAAGTAGCCCCGAGCCGTTGGGGGGGGGGGGGCGACAGACAAATGCGAAATAATAAATAAAATAAATAAATAAATAAACGGGTGTACAATACACCCATATGGACTCGAGACTTGTGCGCAGGCCCGGATTAGCTCCTTTTCACACCTGAGGCCAAAAGAAGAACCACCGCCCCCAGCTCGGGGGGAAACCTCCCCCCCCCAGGGCGTGCTGCGCATGCGCGGCAGCAGCCCCTCCTCCTCCTTCCTTCACTTCAGTGAAGGAAGGGGAAGAGGAGGAGAAAGAGGCGGCGCAAGGGGCGCCGCGTCACAGCAAGGCCTCTGTGACGCGACACCCTTGTGCCGCCTCTTTCGGGCCCCCCCTTCCTTCCTTCACTCAAGGGAAGGGAGGGGGAACCGAGGAGGAGAAAGAGGCGGCGCAAAGGCGCGTCGCGTCAGAGGCCTTGCTGTGACGCGGCACCCCTTTGTGCCGCCTCCTTCTCGGCCCCCCTCCCTTCCTTCACTCAAGGGAAGGGGGGGGAACCGAGGAGGAGAAGGAGGCGGCGCAAAGGCGCGGCGCGTCAGAGGCCTTGCTCAAAAAATCAACCTTTAAAAAAAATGGGGGGGGGGGTTCCAATCTGCCGCCCCCCCATTTGGGCCTGCTTGTGCTTTCGGTTCTAAAACTGAGCAGGTAAAAAATAGAGCTGTATGGACTCGAGACTCGTGCGCCGCCGACTCTAAAACCGGACGGGTGAAGAACAGACCAGTATTGATTCGGGTCTCGTCCGCTGTCGATTCTAAAACCCAACAGTTGAAGAATTGAACTGTATTGATTTGAGACTTGTGTGCCATTGATTCAAAACCGAACAGGCGAACAATTGACTCGAGTCTCACTCGCCGTTGATTCTAAAACCGAACAGGGGAAGAACAGACCCGTATTGACTCGAGTCTCACGCGCCGTCGATTCTCAATTTTTCGAGAACCAAATGTTCCGGCGATGGAAAAATAAACTTTGCGATGTAGCGATGCTGTAGAACCAGGCCCGGATTAGCGGACTGTGCCGCCCAAGGCCCCCCTGTATAAATGCCGCCCCCGGGGGGCGGGACCTCTTGCGGGGGCGGGGCCGGCATGACGGACAAGGCGCCGCCGGAAGTCCCGCCCCTAGGGAGACTCACGCGGCTTCCCCCGCCGGCGCCCCGCTCATGTTTGGGGCACGGGCGAGCGCGGCAGCGGCGAAAGCCATGTGAGTCACCCTAGGGGCGGGACTTCCAGCGGCGCCTTCTCCCTCTCACCGGTTCCGCCCCCTCCCTTCACTGAAGGGAGGAGGGGCGGAGCCACTGCTGGTGTGACGGACAAGGTGCCGCCGGAAGTCCCGCCCGTAGGGCGATTCACGCGGGTTCCCCCGTTGCCGCCAGGCTCGCACCGGCGCCCCTCCTCCCTTCACTGAGGGACGGAGTGGCGCTCGCACGAGCGGGGCAGCGGCGGGGGAAGCCGCGTCAATCGCCCTAGGGGCGGCGGAACTTTCCCCCGGCTCCTTGTCCCGCGGGCAGGCGCCACTCCTTCCTTCACCCCTTCCTTCAGGCCCGGAAATACCACCCCCCAAATCTGCCGCCCGAGGCCTTGGCCTCGGATGGCCGTATGGGTAATCCGGGCCTGTGTAGAACAGTGGGTCCCAAACTTTTTTAGCCTACCGCCCCCTTTCCAGAAAAAAATTTACTCAACGCCGCCCTAGAATTTTAAATTTTTTTAAAATAGCAATTAAATAGAAAGATATATGTATTAATATTTCTACCTTTTTTCGTAAAATATAATAAAGAAAGTTGTAAATTAGAAACATGGAAGTTTGAAATTATGAAACTACTAGCTGGGGACCCGGCGCTGCCCGGTTATTTGAGAAAGGCATTGTGTACCAAGGTTGGTCTTTGGTACTTCAAGTCCCATCATCCATGGTCCACCCTCCTCCATACTGCAGTAGAATGGAGAGTGGATCATGGGGGTTCTGTGTGCCAAGTATGGTCGTTATAGGTCTTTGTTGGGGGATGCAGCAGTCTTGGGGAATGAGTAGAGGTACTTGAAGTCCCATCCTCCATGGTCCGCCCTCTAAACTGCAGTAGGATGGAGAGTGGGTCATGGGGGCACTTTTCCTGACTAGGTCCTTGTTCTGGGCCGCAGTGGTCTGTTGGTCTGTTGGAAATTAAGGGTTTGAAAGTACTACAGATCCCATATTCTGTGGAGTTACTGCAAGTCCCATCATCCATGGTCCACCCTCCTCCAAACTGCAGCAGGATGTAGAGTGGGTCATGGGGGCTCTGTGTGCCAAGTTTGGTATTTACTGGTGAGTGGATGAGGGTCACATTGTTTTCAGGAAGTGAGTGAAGGTACTGCAAGTTCCATCATCCATGGTCCATTCTCCTTCAAACTGCAGCGGGATGTAGAGTGGTCATGAGTACTCTGTGTGGCAAGTTTGGGCCTGGCCTGTGATTTGTAGGGGCTGCAATGTTCTGAGGTAATTGAATCGGGTGACGGTACTGCAAATCCCATCATTTGTGGCCCATCCTGCCCTAAAGTGCTCCAGGTTGTAAAGTGGGCCATTAGACCTCTGTGTGCCAGGTTTGATCCTGATCCATCATTGTTGTGAGCCACAGTGCTCTAAGCACTGCAAGTCCCGTCATCCATGGTCCATCCTCCCTCAAACCGCACCAGGATGTAGAGTGGGTCTTGGGGGTTCTGTGTGCCAAGTTTGGTCTTGTTCTGTCATTGTTGGGGGCTGCAAAGTGTTTTGGACTTAAACTCCCACCATGCCTGACTGCCTCAGGCCTTTTCCTTACCCCTCCCCCCTCCTGCCACTTGTCGGAATGTTGGTGGTGCTGGCCAATCAGAGGTGTTATGCAAATACTCCCTCAGTGGCAACCAATCCCCTCTGGTGCCTTAGAATGTTGAAGTTGTGAGGCTGGCAAATCAGAGTCCTTTATGCAAATAATCCCACAGTGGCAACCAATCGAAACGCTGCCACATATTCCTCCGCACCTCCTGCCCTCCGCACCTTATCTAAAGGAGGTCCCGTCATGGAACGACTGTCCTAGGCAGAGAAACCTTACAAGGCAGAGACACCAAACTTGGCAACAGAAATAGGCCTCAGGCAAGTTAGGTTTTTAGCAAAGAAACTTCCCCCAAGAAACCTAGAACGCCCCCAAAACAATGATACAAAAAACCCTACATTTCCCAGCGTCCTCCGCGGCTGCCAACGAATCTACCGGCCTCTACATTCTGACAACATGATTGGCTGCCAATGAGGGAGTATTTGCATAACGCCTCTATTGGCCAGCCAACATAAACATAAACTGGCAGAGGAGGATAAGGCAAAGGCCTGAGGCAGTCGCCAACACAAACACCCAATTCACTTCCCACAGAAAATTTAAACCCCTACAAATCACAGATTGACAGTAAGGCTTCATGAACTTGCCTAAAATTGACAGTAAGGCTTCATGAACTTGATTTCCTGACTAGGCCTCACTTAATGGGGTGCTGTTTAAGCTCTGAATTGACAGGCTTCATTAACTTGACTTTCAGCTCCATTGTGTATGGACTAGGCCTCATCTCATGTGACATTTTGTATGTCCTGAATTGACTGTAAGGCTTCATTAACTTGATTTTCCTGACTAGGCCTCAGCTCATGGGACATTGTGTATGGCCTGAATTGACAGTAAGGCTTCATTAACTTGACTTTCCCGACTAGGCCTCAGTTCATGGGACATTGTGAATGGCCTGAATTTACAGTAACCTACCTTGGCACACAGAGCCCCTATGACCCACGCTACATTCTACTGCAGTTTGGAGGAGGGTTGACCATGGATGATGGGATTTGATGTACCTCCATGGATTATGGGATTTGTAGTACTTTCAAACCCTTCATTCCCCACAAACCACTGTGGCCCAGAACCAAGACCGATAAAGACCAAACTTGGCACACGGTGCCCCCATGACCCACACTCCATCCAACTGCAGTTTAGAGGAGGGCACACCATGGATGATGGGGTTTCAAGTACCTCCACTCACTTCCAAAGTACCCCACCCACACACGCATCAACCTCTACATCAACACAGCAGACGGAAAGACAAAAAACATTGTATATCCACAAGCTCTGCAGAACGCCAGCAACACCACACACCGACAACTCCCCAGGACTTCAACATCCCACCCACCAGAACAACCCACAACGACACAGCCATGACCCCACCAAGACCATAAGTACCATCAATTCCAACCCTTACATACTCAGACTTTCTCGCATCTCCTAAATAGGGCACAGCAACGCGTGCCGGGTACAGCTAGTATAATATAATATTACTAACTTGAGGACCCGGCAGTGCCCGGGTTATTTGAGGAAAGCATTGTGTGCCAAGGTTGGTTCCTATTAGATGTTTATGTGGCTTGCAGTGGTCTCGGGAACTTAGTGAAGGTACTGCGAGTCTCATTGGCCATGGTCCACCCCCCTCCAAACAGCACCAGGATGTAGAGTGGGTCACGGGGGCTGTGTGTGTCACATTTGGTCTTGATCATTCTCTGGATGAGGGTTGCAGCGGTCTCTGGAAGATTAGGGAAGGTACTGGAAGTCCATCATCCATGGTCCCCTGTTCTACAAACTGCACCAGGATGTAGAGTGGGTCATGGGGGCTCTGTGTGCCAAGTTTGGGCCTGGTCTCTGATTTGTAGGGGCTGCAATGTTCTGTGGGAAATGAATTGGGTGAAGGTACTGCAAATCCCATCATTTGTGAGCCATCCTGCCGTAAACCGCAGCAGGTTTGTAAAGTGGGCCATTGGGCCTCTGTGTGCCAAGTTTGGTCCTGATTTGTCATTGGTGTGGGCCACAATGCTCTGAGGAAGTGAATTATTATTATCCCTTCCTTGGCGAGAGAAGGAGGAGGGAGCAGGAGGAGGGAAGAAGAGAGACACACAGAGATGAATGGTAGCCTGTCACCTGGCTCACGCCACCGCCCCCACCACCCCCTTACAGGGGTTCAGTGCCCCCCAAATTCTCCTGGGCCTTCCAGCACCCCCCTAGATCGCCCCACCGCCCACCAGGTGGTGGTACCGCCCACTTTGGGAACCACTGTTTCACAAGGTCTTGAGCCTTCTCTGCCAAAGGAGGCAGATGCCACACCGAACTACAAATCCCAGGATGACTGTATGACGCAAACCTAATGCGTGCTCTTATTTTGGAGAGGTCGTTTAGCATCGGATTTGAGTCAATACTGTACTCGTTTTCACCCTATTTTGGCGCTATGCAAGCCTTTTCCGTCTAGAAAGTGAGAAAACTGTACTGTAATTTATGAATACTGCCTTCCAACATATGCTTTGTGTTATATTTCGTGTTGGGAAACAAACAAAACAGCGTCACGGGATAGGCATCCCAACTTGGACCGACACATTCGTACGTTTGTGCTCTGATAGAGACTCACCCGTCCTAACATGAAATCCGGCCAAAAAGTATTTTTGGAAACAAGTCCAGAGTCGTAAAACTTGGAATCTTTATACTGATTTTCCGTACTGGATTTGGGTTTGTTTGTTTTTTTTAATGTTTCTTCTCTAGCTTTATTTTTGGGTTGTTTCCCAGCAAAGATAGAAACAAAGACTCTCTTCTTCCCCCAACGAGGAGGAGTTGTTTTTCCCCTCCGCAACAGATAAAATGCACAAGTGCCTTCCAAACAATCCTTTTTTTTTATATATATATATATATATATATATATATATATATATATATATAGATGCGGGACGTGTGTGGCTTTCACCGCAATCGTGAAAAATGGTTTCAGAGTTGAATATTTATTTATCGTATCAGAAACAAACCAAGGGTACAGTTGTAATCTATATATATAAAAAGAGAGTGGTTGTGCGATGGACATTATGCACGGCCAAACTATGCCCCCCAGAAACACCAATCCAGCGAGACACATTCCCCCAGACCACGAGGTACAACCATCACACAAAAAAACCCACCTCCCTACCTTACAACCCCCAAAACCAGCCCCAAAAACCACCCATTGCCTCCCGTTCTGCGCTGCTACGCGAGTGCAGAGCCAAAACCGGCCTGACGCCACCCAGCACAGCCACAAAGGGGCGGGACGCGTACGATGCTGGCCATGCGCGCCAGGGCGGGAGGCAGGCCCGGAGATCGGCGATCCGCACTCCGCCGTCTCCCCCGCGGATCCAGCGACCGCGCCTGAAAGAAGGTAAGCTCCCAGGCTTACCTTCTTTCCAGGCGGTCGTTGCAACCGCGGGGACACGGCAGAGGGCGGATCGCCGATCTCCGGGCCTGCCTCCCGCCCTGGCGTGCATGGCTAGCGTCGTACCCCTCCCGCCCCTTCTTGGGAGAGAGAGAGGGACTGAGAGAGACAGAGGGGGGAGGCCTGAGACAGAGAGAGAGGGGGGGAGGGGAAGATAAGGGGGGGAATCAGACAGAGAGAGATGGGGGGAAAGAGAGGGGAGAGTGAGACAGAGAGAGAGAGGGAGGCGAGAGAGAAAACGTGGAAATCAGACAGAGAGAGGGAGGGGGGAAAGATAGAGGGGGAAGTTTACATACACAGACACACACACACAAACGTACGCACACACATGCATACACATACACACACAAATACATACAAACAAACATACACATACATACACAAACACATATACATACACAGACACACACACATGCATACACACACACATACAGCCACACACAGAGACACACAAACATACATACACATACATACACACACATACACATATACACACACAAAACACATTGTCACAACATTACCAACCCTTACATACCCACACTTCCTCACATCTCCTAAATAGGGCACAGCAACGCGTGCCGGGTTCAGCTAGTGTATTTTAAAAACACAATGTTTAAGAAACTTATCATTATGTTAAATGTCCGTTGACCAGTATCTGGCCGCTTGGAGTGCCTCTGGTGTTGCCATAAGAAGGTCCTCCATTGAGCAAGTGGCAGGGCTCAGGCTGCATTGCAGTAGGCCAGGAGTGGGCAACCTATGGCCCGCGGGCCGGATCCGACCCGAGGAGAAGGGTGTCGGGGACGGGGCCAAGAGGAAGGGGTGCCGCTGCTGCCATCCAATCGCGGGCTGTGTGCAGCCGGTGTCGGCAGACAAGCCGAAGGAGTGGCGGCTTTGGAGTGCCTGCCATCCCTGGAGGCGATCTGGGCCTGCAGCAGGAGCACTCCGCGATATGCGGGGCTTATCGCCCTGGCGATCCGGAAGACTTGGCATACACCAACAAAAGCGGGATATCACTGTTTCTTCATATATAGTAGATTTATTTTGTTAACATTCATTCATTTCTTTAAAGTGGATAGTGGAATGAAGGTATATCCAGAAATAATCACTGGCATTGCATTGTATCATCCAAAAAATAATATATCAAAAATTCCTTCTGTTTTTTTGGAAATCTATTATATAAATGGGTTCACGTCATGTGATGTATACCTCAAACAAAGAAACCATACAACGAGAGAAACACAATACTTGCCAACAGAAATAGGCCTCAAGCAAGATACGTTTGTAGCAAAGAAACTTTCCCCCAAAATCTAAAAGGCCCCCAAAACAACGAGTAAAAAATAAAACTACATTTACCAGCATCCTCCGGGGCAGCCAAAGACTCACCCAGCCTCTACATTCTGAACAACATGATTGGCTGCCAATAAGGGGCGGATTTGCATAACTGCTGCACTAGCCAGCCAACATGAAAATTCGATCCTTAATAAACTGCCAAAACAGAATAAGGAAAAGGCCTGAGCCAATCCCCAACACAAACACCCAAATCACTTCCAACCGAAAATTTACACCCCAAAAAATCACAGACCACGCCCAAAATTGACAGTAAGGCTTCATTAACTTGATTTCCCTAACTAGCCCTCACTTACTGGGAAGCTGTCTACGCTCTGAATTGACAGTAAGACTTCATTAACTTGATTTCCCTAACTAGCCCTCACTTACTGGGAAGCTGTTTACGCTCTAAATTGACAGTAAGACTTCATTAACTTGATTTCCCTAACTAGCCCTCACTTACTGGGAAGCTGTTTACGCTCTGAATTGACAGTAAGAATTCATTAACTTGATTTCCCTAACTAGCCCTCACTTACTGGGAAGCTGTTTACGCTCTAAATTGACAGTAAGGCTTCATTAACTTGATTTCCCTAACTAGCCCTCACTTACTGGGAAGCTGTTTACGCTCTAAATTGACAGTAAGACTTCATTAACTTGATTTCCTAACTAGCACTCACTTACTGAGAAGCTGTTTACGCTCTGAATTGACAGTAAGACTTCATTAACTTGATTTCCCTAACTAGCACTCACTTACTGGGAAGCTGTTTACGCTCTGAATTGACAGTAAGACTTCATTAACTTGATTTCCCTAACTAGCCCTCACTTACTGGGAAGCTGTTTACGCTCTAAATTGACAGTAAGACTTCATTAACTTGATTTCCCTAACTAGCACTCACTTACTGGGAAGCTGTTTACGCTCTGAATTGACAGTAAGACTTCATTAACTTGATTCTCCCGACTAGGCCTCAGCTCATTGGACATTGTGTATGGCCTGAATTTACAGTAACCTACCTTGGCACACAGAGCCCCGACCGTGCATGATGGGACTTGAAGTACCACCATGGAAAATGGGATTTGTAGTACTTCAAAACCCATCATTCCCCACAGACCACTGCGGCCCCGAACCAAGACCAATAAAGACCCAACTTGGCACACCAGGCCACCCATGACCCACACTCCATCCAACTGCAGTTTAGAGGAGGGCACACCGTGGATGATTGGACTTTCTCGCATCTCCTAAAAGGGCACAGCAACGCGTGCCGGGTACAGCTAGTTATATATAATCCGATATGGAATGCCAATACGTCAGGTTCCGGTCTCTGAAGGCCCTGCCGTTTCGCCGTTTCCGGCTTCTTCGGGACCTGTCAGATCGTTATCATCCATTCATACAAATCCACTGGTCCGATATCCATTTTAGCAGGCCGAGGCCTGGGTAGCAGTTTGGCCTCCCTGGTAAGATATCCACTCGGCCTGCTAAAATGGATATCGGACCAGTGGATTTGTATGAGTGGATGATAACGATCTGACAGGTCCCGAAGAAGCCGGAAACGGCGAAACAGCAGGGCCTTCAGAGACCGTCGACCTGACGCATTGGCATTCCATATCGGATTATATACAGTATAATTTCCAAAAAAACAGAAGGAATTTTTGATATATTAATTTTTGGATGATACAATGCAATGCCAGTGATTATTTCTGGATATACCTTCATTCCACTATCCACTTCAAAGAAATGAATGAATGTTAACAAAATAAATCTACTATATATGAAGAAACAGTGATATCCCGCTTTTTGTTGGTGCATGCTGAGACGGAGAACACCCCACCCTTCTTTGGTGATCCGGAATACTTGATCGTCTTCCGGGTCGCCAGGGCGAACAGCCGCCTCAGATCGCCAAGTGCTCCCGCTGCAGGCCCAGATCGCCTCCAGGGATGGCAGGCACTCCAAAGCCGCCGCTCCTCCGGCCTGTCTGCCGACACAGGCCCCACAGAGCCCACGATGGGATGGGGGCAGGGGCACTCCATAGCAGGGCGATCAGCTGGGGAACGGCTGAGGGCGACAGCGGGCGGAGGCTTGCAGCCTCCCTTCGTCTGCTGTTCTGCTCTCCTCTGCTGCGGCGGCGGCTGGGTCCGCTTTGTCATCCTCTGGGCTGGGGCCATTGGGCCATTCCATCTTGGGATCCTTCCTCTCTTGAGGATGTCAGCCTCCATCTTGGTTCGCACCTTGTCTTCTTGAATTTTATTTTATTTTATTTTAGTGGTTTTTATTATTATTATTTTATAAGAATTTTATTATAATAATATAATAATATAATACAAAATATAATATAATAATATATTATAATTTCAATATATTATAATGTCTATATATGTATACTATAATATAATAATTATGATATTAATACTAATATATGAACAGTTCTTGATATACTAATACGTTAATATTAATGATGTGTAATATATAGTAAATAAATAATTTATTTATTTATTTATTTATTTGTCACGTTTGTATACCGCCCCTCTCAGCCCGAAGGCGTCTCGGGACGGTTTATACAGGCAGTCTCTGCCCTCAATACAACATAAGCGACAAGGCAACCCCCCCCCCAAACATATAATAAATTAACAATTAAAAAACATACAATTGGGGGCGGAGCCGGGCAAGATGGCGGCAGGACGGGTGGCTTGAGAGCTCCTCAGGTCACCAACCGAACCCATCGATTGGGGGGTGTTTCGCGCCCCCCCCCTCGGGCTGCGCGGAGCGGTCAAGAGGCGGCGAAGTCGGGGGAACGTGTCGCTGGCCCCAGAAGTCACCCCCTCCTCAAGAGGGGGAGGCTGAGAGGGCCCGACAGTGCTCCCCCCCGGCGAGCAGATCGAGGGCCGGGAAGCGGGCGTCAGCCCGCATCAACTGCCAGCCCGACCCACTCCGTTGAGGGAAAGAGACAGAGCGTCCCCCCAGCAAAAGGGACAGAAGAACGGAAGAGTAAGTAGAGAGAAAGGGGACCCCAGCAAGGGAAGAACACCCAAAGGGACCCACGCACCAACAAAAGAAGGGGAAAGCAGAGCCCCGGGAAGAGGAGAGGGGGAAGAACAAAAGCACCGAGAAAGGACAGAAGAGGGGGGGGAAAAACTAAAGTAAAAGGGAGGAAAAGGAGTGGAAACGAGGAAGGGGAGAGCGTACCTGAACGGCGGAGAAGAGGAGAAGGGACACAAAATGGCGGCTCGGGGAAGATAGGGGAAGAAGACGACAGCCGGCCATCTTGGCGACCCTCTTCCCGCCGCTAGCAAGAAAAGGGCGCGAAGGTGGAGCGGGCGGAAGTGCACCCGCCCGGAAAGAAGAGGGAGCCGGACCCGGACCGGAAGTGCGCCGGAGGACAGGGAGGGCGGACCAGAAGACGGAAGCGAGGGCTTTGCAGCAGTGCAGCAAGGGGACAAGAAGGGCCCTGGACTACCAAGGGCGAAAAGGAGG
>JARBWK010000017.1:21532348-21613427 GCA_030556195.1 Anolis apletophallus | reverse complement strand
GTCCTAACATGAAATCCGGCCAAAAAGTATTTTTGGAAACACGTCCAGAGTCGTTAAACTTGGAATCTTTATACTGATTTTCCGTACTGGATTTGGGTATTTTTATTTTTTTTATGTTTCTTCTCTAGCTTTATTTTTGGGTTGTTTCCCAGCAAAGATAGAAACAAAGACTCTCTTCTTCCCCCAACTAGGAGGAGTTGTTTTTTCCCTCCGCAACAGAGAAAATGCGCAAGTGCCTTCCAAACAATCCTTTTTTTTTTAAACCTAATATTCGAATTTTGCAGCACGCATACGAAAAAAATGTGAAACATTGAATGCATATATGGAGGGGATATGTATGCAATATGATAAAAATCAGAGTTGGGAAGCTCCTTGAAGACAAGGAGATTGCTGAGCGGCTAAACGACTTCTTTGCCTCCGTTTTCACACAGGAGGACAGACAACATATGCCTGTAGCTGAGTCAGTTTTTTCAGGGAGGGAATTAAATGAATTAAACCAGATAGAGATAAACAAGGAAGATGTTCTCACATGCCTTACTAAACTAAATGTCAATAAATCACCAGGGCCAGATGGCATCCACCCCAGAGTTCTTAAGGAACTCAAGTGTGAAATTGCTGAAATTCTGGCCAAAAATATATAACCTTTCTCTAAGATCAGGCACTGTACCCGAGGACTGAGGGAGGCAAATGTAACTCCGATCTTCAAGAAAGGATCCAGGGGTGATCCAGGAAATTATAGGCCAGTTAGTCTAACCTCAGTTCCAGGCAAAGTGATGGAAACCATTATTAAAGAAAAATTACTTGAAGCACATAGAAGAACAGGCATTGCTGAAGGAAAATCAACATGGTTTCTGCAAAGGCAAATCATGTCTTACTAACTTGATAGAATTCTTTGAGGGTGTAAATAAACACATAGATAAAGGGGACCCAGTCGATATTGTTTACCTTGACTTTCAAAAGGCTTTTGACAAAGTCCCTCACCAAAGGCTCCTAAATAAGCTCTTCAGCCATGGAATCAGGGGACAGGTCTTGTCCTGGATTGGAACCTGGCTAAACTGTAGGAAACAAAGGGTGGTAATAAACGGACATTTCTCTGGGTGGAAAGAGGTGAGAAGTGGCGTACCCCAAGGTTCAGTTTTGGGTCCGTTACTTTTAATTTATTCATTAATGACCTGGATGTAGGAGTGAATTCTGAGGTAGCAAAGTTTGCAGACGACACTAAATTGTTCAGGTAGTTAAAAATGAAACTGACTGTAAAGAGCTCCAGAAAGATCTCTCGAAATTGAGTGAATGGGCAACAAAGTGGCAAATGCATTTTAACCTAAACAAGTGTAAAGTCATGCACATCGGGGCAAAGAACCCCAACTACACCTACCAATTGATGGGGTCAAAGCTTTCCGAGACAAACCAGGAAAGGGATCTCGGGGTTTTGGTGGACAGCTCAATGAAGATGTCAACCCAGTGCGCAGCAGCAGCGAAAAAAGCAAATTCTATGCTTGGCATGATCAGGAAGGGAATCGAAAATAGGTCGGCAAATGTTGTATTGCCTCTCTACAAATCTATGGTAAAGGCCACATTTGGAGTACTGTGTACAATTCTGGTCTCCGCACCTTAAGAAGGATATAACGGAACTGGAAAAAGGTACAAAGAAGGGCAACAAAAATGATCCAAGGGATGGAGCAGCTCCCTTATGAAATCAGGTTGCAACGCCTTGGTCTTTTCAGCCTTGAAAGACGGCGTTTAAGAGGTGACTTGATCGAAGTGTATAAAATCATGCATGGGATAGAAAAGGTAAATAAAGAAAAATATTTTCTCTGTCACACAACACTAGGACTAGGGGGCACTCCCTAAAGCTCCAAGGTAGGAAAGTTAGGACTAATAAAGGGAAATATTTCTTCACCCAGAGGGTCATTGGGTTATGGAACTCACTTCAGAGGAGGTTGTGACAGCTGTCAGCCTGGACAGCTTCAAGGCAGGATTAGACAGATTCATGGATACCAAGGGAATCAGTAGTTACTGAAATGGACATCCAAGTGCCACCTCTGTGTTGATGGAGGCAGGCAGGATTTTCCCCGGGTACTGGTTGTGGGGGCCAGGAGCAGGTGAGGGTTTTGCCCTCCTTTCTGCTAGAGATCCCTGTGTACAACTAGTGGGCCACTGTGTCACACAGAATGCTGGACTAGATGGGCTGAGGCCCGATTCAGCATGGCTCTTCTTATGTTCTTATGTTCTTAAGCTCTTTTTTAAATAAAAGATAAATGAATGAATAAATATATATATATATATTCGCCGCAATCGTGAAAAATGGTTTCAGAGTTGAATATTTATTTATCGTATCAGAAACAAACCAAGGGTACAGTTGTACTCTATATATATAAAAGAGAGTGGTCGTGCGATGGACATTATGCACGGCCAAACTATGCCCCCAGAAACACCAATCCAGCGAGACACATTCCCCAGACCACGAGGTACAACCATCACAAAAAACCCACCTCTCTACCTTGCAACCCCCAAAACCAGCCCCCAAAACCACCCATTGCCTCCTCCTCGCTGGCGCGAGCGCAGAACACAGGGAGAGCAATCGCGCAGGCGCACTCCGAAACCCCTCCCCAACACACCAACCCATCCTCCCTCTCTCCCCACTTACCCTGAACCCTCGCAGCCACACCGCCAGCGCCCTAAGCGCCTCCTTGCCATCCTCGCCCGTGCCCACAGCTCTGGGGCGCCGCACTACACCTCCCAGAAACCTCCGCAAAACCAGGAAGTGGCCATACCGGGCTTTCTGGGAAGTGTAGTCCGAAACCGGCCTGACGCCACCCAGCACAGCCACATAGGGGCGGGATGCGTACGACGCTGGCCATGCGCGCCAGGGCGGGAGGCAGGCCCGGAGATCGGCGATCCGCACTCCGCCGTCTCCCCCGCGGATCCAGCGACGCGCCTGAAAGAAGGTAAGCTCCGGGCTTACCTTCTTTCAGGCGCGGTCGCTGCAACCGCGGGGGACACGGCAGAGGGCGGATCGCCGATCTCCGGGCCTGCCTCCCGCCCTGGCGTGCATGGCCAGCGTCGTACCCCTCCCGCCCCTTCTTGGGAGAGAGAGAGGGACTGAGAGAGACAGAGGGGGGGGGCTGAGACAGAGAGGGGGGGGGGAAGATAAGGGGGAATCAGACAGAGAGAGATGGGGGAAAGAGAGAGGGAGAGTGGGACCGAGAGAGGGGGGGAGGCGAGAGAGAAAAAGTGGAAATCAGACAGAGAGTGGGAGGGGGGAAAGATAGAGGGGGAAGTTTACATACACAGACACATACATACACAGACACACACACACAAACGTACGCACACACATGCATACACATACACACACAAATACATACAAACAAATATACACATACATACACAAACACATACATACACAGACACACACACATGCATACACACACACATACAGCCACACACAGAGACACACAAACATACATACACATACATACACACACATACACATATATACACACACAAAACACATTGTCACAACATTACCAACCCTTACATACCCACACTTCCTCACATCTCCTAAATAGGGCACAGCAACGCGTGCCGGGTTCAGCTAGTGTATTTTAAAAACACAACGTTTAAGAAACTTATCATTATGTTAAATGTCCGTTGACCAGTAGCTGGCCGCTTGGAGTGCCTCTGGTGTTGCCATAAGAGGGTCCTCCATTGAGCAAGTGGCAGGGCTCAGGCTGCATTGCAGTAGGCCAGGAGTGGGCAACCTATGGCCCGCGGGCCGGATCCGGCCCGAGGAGAAGGGTGTCAGGGCGGGGCCAAGAGGAAGGGGTGCCGCTGCTGCCATCCAATCGCGGGCTGTGTGCAGCCGGTGTTGGCAGACAAGCCGAAGGAGTGGCGGCTTTGGAGTGCCTGCCATCCCTGGAGGCGATCTGGGCCTGCAGCAGGAGCACTCCGCGATATGCGGGGGCTTATCGCCCTGGCGATCCGGAAGACTTGGCATACACCAACAAAAAGCGGGATATCACTGTTTCTTCATATATAGTAGATTTATTTTGTTAACATTCATTCATTTCTTTAAAGTGGATAGTGGAATGAAGGTATATCCAGAAATAATCACTGGCATTGCATTGTATCATCCAAAAAATAATATATCAAAAATTCCTTCTGTTTTTTTGGAAATCTATTATATAAATGGGTTCACGTCATGTGATGTATACCTCAAACAAAGAAACCATACAACGCAGAAACACAATACTTGCCAACAGAAATAGGCCTCAAGCAAAGTACGTTTGTAGCAAAGAAACTTTCCCCCCAAAACCTAAAAGGCCCCCAAAACAACGAGTAAAAATAAAACTACATTTACCAGCATCCTCCGGGGCAGCCAAAGACTCACCCAGCCTCTACATTCTGAACAACATGATTGGCTGCCAATAAGGGCGGATTTGCATAACTGCTGTACTGGCCAGCCAACATGAAAATTCCGATACTTAATAAACTGCCAAAACAGAATAAGGAAAAGGCCTGAGCCAATCCCCAACACAAACACCCAAATCACTTCCAACCGAAAATTTACACCCCAAAAAAAACACAGACCACGCCCAAAATTGACAGTAAGGCTTCATTAACTTGATTTCCCTAACTAGCCCTCACTTACTGGGAAGCTGTCTACGCTCTGAATTGACAGTAAGACTTCATTAACTTGATTTCCCTAACTAGCCCTCACTTACTGGGAAGCTGTCTACGCTCTAAATTGACAGTAAGACTTCATTAACTTGATTTCCCTAACTAGCCCTCACTTACTGGGAAGCTGTTTATGCTCTGAATTGACAGTAAGACTTCGTTAACTTGATTTCCCTAACTAGCCCTCACTTACTGGGAAGCTGTTTACGCTCTGAATTGACAGTAAGACTTCGTTAACTTGATTTCCCTAACTAGCCCTCACTTACTGGGAAGCTGTCTACGCTCTAAATTGACAGTAAGACTTCATTAACTTGATTTCCCTAACTAGCCCTCACTTACTGGGAAGCTGTTTACGCTCTAAATTGACAGTAAGACTTCATTAACTTGATTTCCCTAACTAGGCCTCACTTACTGGGAAGCTGTCTACGCTCTGAATTGACAGTAAGACTTCATTAACTTGATTTCCCTAACTAGCCCTCACTTACTGGGAAGCTGTTTATGCTCTGAATTGACAGTAAGACTTCATTAACTTGATTTCCCTAACTAGCCCTCACTTACTGGGAAGCTGTTTACGCTCTGAATTGACAGTAAGACTCATTAACTTGATTTCCCTAACTAGCCCTCACTTACTGGGAAGCTGTTTACGCTCTGAATTGACAGTAAGACTTCATTAACGTGATTTCCCTAACTAGGCCTCACTTACTGGGAAGCTGTCTACGCTCTGAATTGACAGTAAGACTTCATTAACTTGATTTCCCTAACTAGCCCTCACTTACTGGGAAGCTGTATACGCTCTAAATTGACAGTAAGACTTCATTAACTTGATTTCCCTAACTAGCCCTCACTTACTGGGAAGCTGTTTATGCTCTGAATTGACAGTAAGACTTCATTAACTTGATTTCCCTAACTAGCCCTCACTTACTGGGAAGCTGTTTACGCTCTGAATTGACAGTAAGACTTCATTAACTTGATTTCCCTAAGTAGCCCTCACTTACTGGGAAGCTGTCTACGCTCTAAATTGACAGTAAGACTTCATTAACTTGATTTCCCTAACTAGCCCTCACTTACTGGGAAGCTGTTTACGCTCTGAATTGACAGTAAGACTTCGTTAACTTGATTTCCCTAACTAGCCCTCACTTACTGGGAAGCTGTTTACGCTCTGAATTGACAGTAAGACTTCATTAACTTGATTTCCCTAACTAGCCCTCACTTACTGGGAAGCTGTTTACGCTCTGAATTGACAGTAAGACTTCATTAACTTGATTTCCCTAACTAGCCCTCACTTACTGGGAAGCTGTTTACGCTCTGAATTGACAGTAAGACTTCGTTAACTTGATTTCCCTAACTAGCCCTCACTTACTGGGAAGCTGTTTACGCTCTGAATTGACAGTAAGACTTCATTAACTTGATTTCCCTAACTAGCCCTCACTTACTGGGAAGCTGTTTATGCTCTGAATTGACAGTAAGACTTCATTAACTTGATTTCCTAACTAGCCCTCACTTACTGGGAAGCTGTTTACGCTCTGAATTGACAGTAAGACTTCGTTAACTTGATTTCCTAACTAGCCCTCACTTACTGGGAAGCTGTTTACGCTCTGAATTGACAGTAAGACTTCATTAACTTGATTTCCCTAACTAGCCCTCACTTACTGGGAAGCTGTTTACGCTCTGAATTGACAGTAAGACTTCATTAACTTGATTTCCCTAACTAGCCCTCACTTACTGGGAAGCTGTTTACGCTCTGAATTGACAGTAAGACTTCATTAACTTGATTCTCCTAACTAGGCCTCAGCTCATGGGACATTGTGTATGGCCTGAATTTACAGTAACCTACCTTGGCACACAGAGCCCCGACTGTGCATGATGGGACTTGAGTTACCACCATGGAAAATGGGATTTGTAGTACTTCAAAACCCATCATTCCCCACAGACCACTGCGGCCCAGAACCAAGACCAATAAAGACCCAACTTGGCACACCAGGCCCCCCAAGACCCACACTCCACCCACCTGCAGGGTAGCGGCGGGCACACCGGGGAGGAGTGGACTGTCTCGCGTCTCCTAAAAGGGCACAGCAACGCGTGCCGGGTACAGCTAGTTATATATAATCCGATATGGGAATGCCAATGCGTCAGGTCGACGGTCTCTGAAGGCCCTGCCGTTTCGCCGTTTCCGGCTTCTTCGGGACCTGTCAGATCATTATCATCCATTCATACAAATCCACTGGTCCGATATCCATTTTAGCAGCCCGAGGCCTGGGTAGCAGTTTGGCCTCCCTGGTAAGATATCCACTCGGCCTGCTAAAATGGATATCGGACCAGTGGATTTGTATGAGTGGATGATAACGATCTGACAGGTCCCGAAGAAGCCGGAAACGCGAAACAGCAGGGCCTTCAGAGACCGTCGACCTGACGCATTGGCATTCCATATCGGATTATATACAGTATAATTTCCAAAAACAGAAGGAAACAGAAGGCTGGGTCCGCTTTGTCATCCTCTGGGCTGGGGCCATTGGGCCATTCCATCTTGGGATCCTTCCTCTTGAGGATGTCAGCCTCCATCTTGGTTCGCACCTTGTCTTCTTGGATTTTATTTTATTTTATTTTAGTGGTTTTTATTATTATTATTTTTTAAGAATTTTATTATAATAATATAATAATATAATACAAAATATAATATAATAATATATTATAATTTCAATATATTATAATGTCTATATATATATACTATAATATAATAATTATGATATCAATACTAATATATGAACAGTTCTTGATATACTAATACGTTAATATTAATGATGTGTAATATATAGTAAATAAATAAATGATTAAATTATTTATTTATTTGTCACGTTTGTATACCGCCCCTCTCAGCCCGAAGGCGTCTCGGGACGGTTTACACAGGCAGTCTCTGCCCTCAATACAACATAAGCGACAAGGCAACCCCCCCAAACATATAATAAATTAACAATTAAAAAACATACAATTGCAGTCTCAGCGTCATGTTGAAATCAGTTTCCATCGCATCGTCGTCATTCCATATATCTCATTAAGCCTTATATTTCATCAACAAATGCCTGCTCAAATAGCCAGGTCTTGACTTTCTTCCGAAATGTCAGGAGGGAGGGGGCCGATCTGATGTCTTTAGGGAGGGTGTTCCCAAAGCCGAGGAGCCACCACTGAAAAGGCCCTGTCTCTCGCCCCCGCCAGCCGCGCCTGCGACGTCGGCGGGACCGAGAGCAGGGCCTCTCCAGATGATCTTAAACATCTCGATGGTTCATAGGAGAGATGTTCGACAGGTAAGTTGGACCCGAACCGTTTAGGGCTTTAAAGGCTAAAGCCAGCACTTTGAATTGTGCCCGGTAGCAAACTGGCAGCCAGTGGAGCTGGCACAACAGGGGAGTTGTACGCTCTCTGAATGGCGCTCCTGTTATCAACCTGGCTGCTGTCCGTTGGACTAGTTGCAGCTTCAGAACAGTCTTCAAAGGCAACCCCACGTAGAGAGCATTGCAGTAATCTATACGGGATGTAACCAGAGCATGGAGCACCGTGGCCAAGTCAGACTTCCCAAGGTACGGGCGCAGCTGGCGCACAAGTTTTAACTGTGCAAATGCTCCCCTGGTCACGGCCGAAACCTGGGGTTCCAGGCTCAGCGATGAGTCCAGGATCACACCCAAATTATGTAGATTAGAATGTAGTTCAGCCTTCAGGTGCGGCCCTCCATAATATTTTTTGGCTCTCGTGTGGCCCCTTGGGAAACATGTGTTCCACCCTGAGCATGCATATTCAGTAGCAGAACAGCAAAGCGCAGGGGCAGATGTCTTCACTGTGTCTGGTTGTGATCCCCAGGTTGTGCCAGTCAGCTTTCATATGATACTAGCTTTCATTATATATTAAACATATTAAGATATATTAACCATAAATATTATACATACATGTCTGTCAGATATATATATATATATATAAACTAGCTGTACCCGGCACGCGTTGCGGTGCCCTTTTTAGGAGATGCGAGAAAGTCCAATCATCCACGGTGTGCCCTCCTCTAAACTGCAGTTGGATGGAGTGTGGGTCATGGGGGCATGGTGTGCCAAGTTGGGTCTTTATTGGTCTTGGTTCTGGGCCACAGTGGTCTGTGGGGGAATGATGGGTTTTGAAGTACTACAAATCCCATTTTCCATGGTGGTACTTCAAGTCCCATCATGCATGGTCGGGGCTCTGTGTGCCAAGGTAGGTTACTGTAAATTCAGGCCATACACAATGTCCCATGAGTTGAGGCCTAGTTAGGAACAGCAAGTTAATGAAGCCTTACTGTCAATTCAGGCCATACACAATGTCCAATGAGCTGAGGCCTAGTCGGGAGAATCAAGTTAATGAAGCCTTACTGTCAATTCAGAGCGTAAACAGCTTCCCAGTAAGTGAGGGCTAGTTAGGGAAATCAAGTTAATGAAGCCTTACTGTCAATTTTGGGCGTGGTCTGTGATTTTTCGGTTGGAAGTGATTTGGGTGTTTGTGTTGGGGATTGGCAGTTTATTATGGATCGGATTTTCATGTTGGCTGGCCAGTGCAGCAGTTATGCAAATCCGCCCTTATTGGCAGCCAATCATGTTGTTCAGAATGTAGAGGCTGGGTGAGTCTTTGGCTGCCCCGGAGGATGCTGGTAAATGTAGTTTTATTTTTACTCGTTGTTTTGGGGGCCTTTTAGGTTTTGGGGGAAAGTTTCTTTGCTACAAACGTATTTTTGCTTGAGGCCTATTTCTGTTGGCAAGTATTGTGTTTCTGCGTTGTATGGTTTCTTTGTTTGAGGTATACATCACATGACATGAACCCATTTATATAATAGATTGTTTCTAGCAGCCACTTTTTGCTTGATAGTCAAGCAGTGCTTCTTGTAGGTCAGAGCACGGTCCAGAGTGACTCCCAGGTATTTGTGTGCACTGCAATGCTCCAGTGGGATTCCTTCCCTGGTCCTCCTCAGAGCTCGAGATGCTTTTCTGTTCTGAAGGTGAAAAAGCACACGTCGGCATTTTAGATGGATTAGAGTCAACCGGTTTTCCCTGTAATAGACAGTAGGAGCACTTAAAGGTTCAGAAAGCTTCTGTTCAACCATTTCGAAGCTCCTTCCTTGAGTGGTGATGGCATGATCGTCAGCATAGATGAAACTCTGTGTCCCCCCTGGCAGTGGCTGGTCATTTGTGTACATGTTAAACATGGATGGAGCAAGCTGGTTTTCCCTGTAATAGGCAGTACGAACACCTAAAGCTTCAGCCATTTCAAAGCTCCCTGCTTGAGCAGTGATGGAGTTGAATAATAATAATAATATTTTTGTAGAGAGAAATATTCTTCGTTCTGTTTCATCAGAGCAAATTATTATTATTATTAGTATTATTCTGACAGAAAACAGTACGTCACAGCAAATGAGATGTATATGCTGGATTTATATGTGACTAGCTGTACCCGGCCACGCTTTGCTGTGGCTGACTGTGGTGGTTTCCAAAGTGAAGTCCTGAGAAAGTAGTGGTATTAGACTCAGTTGGAAGGGACTCCCAAAGGTCTTCTAGTCCAGCCCCTCCTTTATGAGAGGCAGAAATATTGAGTTACTATTTTATTAGTATTGATTCTTAATATTTTTGGAGTCAGTTGAAAGGGACTCCCAAAGCTCATCTAGTCCAGCCCTCCTTTTATGCGAGTCACAAAGATTGGAGTTACTATTTTACTATTATAATTTTTATTATTATTATTCTCAGTTGGGACTCCCAAAGCTCATCGAGACCAGCCCCCCTCCTTTATGCCAGGCAGGAATATAGAGTTACTATTTTATAATTATACATTATTATTATACATTATTATTATTGTTATTGGACTAATTTTAAAGGGACTCCTAAAGGTCATCTAGTCCTGCCCCCTTTATGGCAGGTAGGAAGATGGGGAGTTACTATTTTATTATTATACATCATCTTCATTATTATTATTCTCATACAATTGGTGAGGGGGGGGGGGAGGAAAGAAAGGGAGGAAGGAAGGAAAGGGAGGGAGGAGTGATGGAGAAAAGGACAGGAAGGAGGGAAAGAAGTAAAGGAGGGAGAGGGGAAGTCGAGAAGTGGAGGAAGGGAAAGAAGGAGGGAGGGAAGGAAGGAGAGGAAGGAAGGAGAGTGGATGGGCTTTAGGGCTCCCTTCCAATTGGTTAGCCATCTGTTGTGAGGGCTTTGATGGTGTCTTTCTGGCCCATGAGGTTGGGCTCTTTGCAAGTAATGGGAGTTGATTGCAACCAGGGGCGGTCTCACCTCTCCTGGGGGTAGGCAAGCCTTATTTCTGCACCCACCCCATGGCTGCTGACGCGGCAGCCCGCGCGGCGACATCACGGCGCATGCGCAGGTGTGCATGCCGCACGCCTGCGCATGCGGTGATGACGCCACGCAGCTGCGCGGCGACATCACACACACCTGCGCATGCGTAGACGTCATACCGCGCAGCTGCGCTGACTGCGTCACGCACGCCTGCACATGCGCAGTGACATCCGGCGCGGCTGCCTCACCGGCTGCGCTGCCTGCGCCGCCGGCTGCATCACGGGCGGCGGCGCCAGCGGGAGCACTGGCTCCCGGGCAGGAGCGCGGCGGAGGGGCGGCCAGCGTGGCGGCGCCCCGCAGGTGGCGACACCCCTCCCAGGACCCGTCGCCCTCCGCGGCCACTTACATGGCGGACTGCCAAAGGCCGGCACTGCTTGCACCCCCTATGACCCCCACCCTGGCACCTGCCTCCTTCCCTTGTGCTCTGGGAGTGTGTGTGGGATGAAGAGACTGAGTGTGTGTGCAGAGAGTGTGGCCTCCCTCCCTCTGTTTTGGCCTTCTCTCGTTGTCTCTCTCCTCCTCCTCCTCTTCTGCCCTTTTCGTGCTGCTGCCTCCTCGGAGCTCTCCTTTCCCAAGGCCCGGCGCTGTGTGGCTGTCTCTCTCCTCCTCCCCCCCTCCCTGCCTCTCTCCTCTCTCTCTCTCTCTCACACACACACACATACACACACAGGGGCTGTCTAAGGTAATTTTAAATGGTAAGTGAACATTATTTTGGCGTGCCCCCCAAAAACATTATTTCCCCCCCCTGTGTAAAACAAATATACAATTATAATATCACAATACCACTAGTAGTATTATATTGTATCAATGTATATATAATATATTATACCATACTCATACTATATTATATATCATAATTACATTATACTACATTACAATATAATTATATTATAATATATTGACATTATAATATAATGTAACATTCTATTATATTATTATCATAAAATAATAAATAAAATTATCCTCTACTAAATATTTTCATGACTCCTATAAAACTCAAATAACCCAAAATAAAGTAAAATAAAATATTATATATTACTATTTTGTACAAAGCCACTATACTGCAATATTGTTTGTAATATTACATGTAATATAAAATATATCATTATTCTATTGTTATATTGTATTTGTATTATATTGTATGACAATATTAAGCAGAACTGTATAATAATCAACAAGAAATGCAATGTAAATGCATAAAAATCAGAATATATTACCTACCACCCGTCTCATAATCCATAGGAGTCTCCCATAAGTCCAAAATTAGGATCCCAATGTAAATGTAAATAGAAAAACAGCCAAAATGTTCAAATGAGGTCGAATACAGGCAGCGCGGCCTGGGCAAACTTGGGCCCTCCCTCCCTCTAGGTGTTTTGGCCTCCAACTCCCACAACTCCTCATAGCCTCAGGCCCCTCAGGTCTAGGCAGAAATAGAGCCGAAGAAAGGAAGGAGGGAGAGAAGAGGTCACAGAGGAGGAAAGCCCTTCATTCATTCCTTCACTTACACTTCTTTCACTGTGAAGGCGTGGCTGATGCCACCTGTGTATAATACTTTAAGTTGCAAGGTTTAACTATTGGATTATGTTTCAGCTAGTTTGTTTAGTGTTGTTAAGTATTGGTTGCATTGATTGGTTCTTTAGAGCTGTCAATCATCGTTAAGTTTGTTTTTCCTCCCCTTTGAGACTTTGGAAATCTAGCTCTCTTTTAGATTTTGCCTGCATCTCTACAGAAGAGGACGTGTTAGAGGGTTTGCCAGCCAGGCCTCAGTCAGGCATTCTCTAGCACCAACTCTTTATATCTTGGATTCATTCTGCATATCCAGCACACCTGGATGGGACTGTGGAATCTCAAGCGCCTTCAACTAGTCATTTGGCACCAAGAGGAAGGCTCTGTGCCTTCAATATAGGCCATTTGACTGGGGCTAAGAGAGTTCTCACCTCAAAGCCATTGAGAGAGAGAGAATTTGGAAAGCCATCCGGCTGAAAGCTTCCTGGACTCAAACAACTAAAGAACTGTAATGTACCGTATTTTTCGCACCATAAGGCGCACCTGCTGATAAGACGCACCTTGATTTTTGAGGGACAAAATTGGAAAAAAAAAAATGGGGGCTGGCTACACTAATATGGAGGGGGGAGACACTAACATGAGGGGGGCGCTGGAGCAGAGGGCGGCGATGTACTTACGCTATATTCGCGCCCCCTCCGGCGGCTCCCAGCGGCTCCTGCGCATGCCCATACTCTCGCCACCGTGTCGCTGCAGCCAGCCGGGCGGCGAGGAACCGAGGGCGGAAGAGGGGACTCGTGGGGCGGGCTCGCCGCTCACGGACCGAGGAGGAGGGGGAGGCCACGAGGCGGCCCCCACGGAGCAGCGGCAGCCGCAGCAGCAGCCGCAGCAGCAGCAGCAGAGGAAGGGCCCGAAGCCAGAGGCGCATCTTCGTGACGTCACGAAGATGCGCCTCCGAGGAAGGGGAGGCGACGCGCGCTAAAGGAGGCCCGAAAGAGAGGCCGCAGGGAGGGAGGGAAGGAGGAAGAGTTCCCTCCCTCCCTCCGGCCTCTTTTCCGGGCGTTCTTACAGCGCGGTCGGCGAGGGCTTCCTCCTCGGCAGAGGCGCGACGGCAGTGGCGTCACTGTCGCGCCTCTGCCGAAGGAAAGGAGGGGGGAGCGGCCGCGCTGTAGAACGCCCGGGAGGGAGGAGGAGGGAACTCTTCCTCCTTCCCTCCCTCCCTGCGGCCTCTCTTTCGGGCCTCCTTACAGCCGCGCGGCCCCCTTTTCGGCAGAGGCGCATCTTCGTGGACGTCACGAAGATGCGCCTCTGGCTTCGGGCCCTTCCTCTCTGCTGCTGCTGCGGCTGCTGCTACGGCTGCGCTGCGCCGCCGTGGGGCCGCCCTCGTCCCTCCTCCCCTCCTCGGGTCCGTGAGCGGCGAGCCCGCCCCACGAGTCCCCCCCTTCCGCCCCCGTTCCTCCGCCGCCGGCTGGCTGCAGCCACACGGCGGCGAGAGTATGGGCATGCAAAGGAGCCGGGAGCCGCCGGAGGGGGCGCGAATATAGCGTAAGTACATCGCGCCCTCTGCTCCAGCGCCTCCCCTCCATGTTAGTGTATTCGCTCCATAAGACGCAGCTGATTTTTCTTCCTACTTTGGGAGGAAAAAAAACTGCGTCTTATGGTGCGAAAAATACGGTATATTTTATTTTACCCCTGTTTGGAGAACCAATTTTAGTACCTCTATAAGATAACTCCTTTTTGTGAACAATAAAGCCTGTTTGAGTTATCTAAAGTGACTGGTTTGGTCCTTGAGAGTTCCAGTTCTCTATGGGAAGGCAAGAAGAAGTCCCTGGGAAGAGATGTCACGTCCTTGTTCCTATTCTAAGTCAAAGACCCCAGGCGCGTCTTCACATTCACTGATTCTTTCTCCGTCCTGCAAACGCGCACGCGGCGGAGACAAAGGGAGGGGGAAGCACTCCCTGCCTGCCCGATAGGGAGTGCTTTGCTTACAGACTCCTGCGCAAGGGAGCTACTGGGCATGCGCGGAGGTTTTTGCGCATGCGCTCAACTTCAGCTCCAGAGCAACTGGGCGCCTGCGTGAAAACCTCCGCGTGCCCAGAAGCGGCGTCGGAGCGCACAAGGCCGGGTCAAAAAGCAGGCAGCTGCAGCACTGTCTGAGGAACATCGGCAGGGCCAGGATGGCGCCCCATGCGGCCAGGATGGCGCCCCCTTCCCAGATGGCGCCCTAGGCGGCCGCCTACTTGGCCTATCTTGTAGGACCGCCCCTGTACACACACCAGGGAGGGGAAAGCGCTGCCTGGCTTTGTAATGAAGCAAAGCGCCGGCAGAGCCCCTCCTGTCGCTGCCGGAGAGAGGGAGAAAAGAAGGTGGCTATGGCTGCATCCACAGCTGGGGCTCCTCTCCAGTAGCACGTGCTTTCAGGGGGGTTTTTGGGGTTTTTTGGCAGAGATCAGGGAGGGGGAATGCGAGAGAGGCTGAGGCTCTGAGTGCGGCGTGCGTTACAGTCTGTGGAATGTGGCCGCTGTGCGAACGTTCTATAGAGGCAGGGATGGGAGTTCCGTTGGCCTTTTTGGGGGGGTTCTGTTTGGGGGTGTTGGGAGGTTCGTGGGTCGGGTTTTTTTGGCAGAAGACATACCTCGTTGTATGTAGGAATGTGTTGCCGAGTTTAGTGGTTCTGAGGCTTATAGTTTAGTTGTCTATTTGCCGAGTTGCACAACGTGAAGAAAAATATATAATAAGATTGATATGTTCTATTTAAATGTAATGTATTTAATATGCTCTATTTTAATACAGTGTGTTTAATATTTAACACCCCGGCATTACTTCGCGAACAAAGATTCTTAGGAAGGACTCATCCCACGCTTTGTACAGGCGCGCGTTGATGACTAAAAGTCCAATCTGAGATAGGCAAGTCCGGTTGCAGAAAGCACAGCAGAAAGTCTCCGTGGGTGATGTTGTTTCCAAGTAGCCGTTCTTTCTGCGTTGTCTTTTCTCTTTTAGACCTGTTTGGCATGTCTTCTCGAAAGAGGCCGCAGCATTGTGGATGGTGCGTCTCCATGCCTCCCGATGTGAGGCCAGGCTGGACCATTGGGCTGGAAGTCAGCCTGAAAAAAAGGGAAGTCCTCTACCAGCCCGCACAACGGGAAGAACACCAACCCCATCGTCAGCATAGGCACATCTGTGCTTAAGTCTGTTCAGCAGTTCACTTACCTGGGAAGCATAATCTCTTCAGATGCCAAGATTGACAAAGAGATAGATCAGTGTTTCCCAACCTTTTTTGAGCCGCGGCACACTTTTAACATTAAAAAAATCCGGGGGCACACTACCAACCAAAATGACACAAAATGATACTCTAACACAGTAAAGAACGGCTGGGGATGGTGGCCTGCTGGGAGCAGCTGCTGGGAGTGCCAAAGCCAGGGGAGGGGGCGGAGCCAGGCCCTGCCCTGCCCCGCCCCTCCCCCTGTCTTCACCTCTCCCAGTAGCTGCTCCAGCCTTGAGGAGGCAGTGCCAAGCCAGCGGTGCCAGAGCCAGGACAATGGTGGCTTCGCACTGTCCCTCAAGGCTGGAGCAGCTGCTGGAGTGCCAAAGCCGGGAGGGGCGGAGCCAGGCCGCACCATGCCCGCCCCCCCCAGCTTCAGCTCTCCCCATGGAGGAGCATGAGCGGTGGATGGGCTTGAGTGGGCGGGGCTCCTCCACGGGGCTTCAGTGAGCGAGGGGCGAGAGTCATGGTGGATTGGAGGCTGGCTGGAAAAATGGCCGAAGGAGGCGGCGCCCTGGCCCCTTTTTTTTCTTCGCCACCGCCCGGCCCTTCCTCCTCCCCCCCCCCAAGCAGCAGGAGTTCGGCAGGAGGAAGGGGGAAGGAAGGGGGGCAGAGAGCTTTTCTCGCGGCACAGCAGGTCTGTCACGGCACACTAGTGTGCCACGGCACACTGGTTGGGAAACACTGAGATAGATCACAGATTATCAAAGGCATATCGTGCATTCAGAAGGCTTCACAAAAAGAGTGGAGCAACACGCACCTGAGGCGTCTATTCTCCTATATGGGTCTGAAACATGGGTCACCTATCGCCAACACCTATGACTCATCGAACGCTTTCATCAGCGCTGTCTTCGCACAATCCTAAATATACACTGGACCGACTATGTGACTAATGTTGCTGTCCTTTAGCAAGCAGGATCACCAGCGTTGAGGCCATGCTATTGAGGACACAGCTGCGCTGGGCAGGGCACGTCTCTAGGATGGAGGACCACCGCCTTCCAAAGATACTACTCACAGTGAACTCGCCACGGGTCAGCGCAAGAGAGGCGCCAAAAAAGAGAGATATAAGGACTCCCTGAAGCAACATCTCAGGCTCAGCCAGATTGATCACCAACAATGGTCCACCCTGGCCTCACATCGGGAGGCATGGAGACGCACTATCCACAATGCTGCGGCCCCTTTCGAGAAGACACGCCGAACGGGTCTCGACAACGCAGAAAGAACCGCAACTTGGAAATGACATCACCCAAGGAGAGTTTCTGCTGTGCTTTCTGCAACCAGACTTGCCTATCTCAGATTGGCCTTCTTAGTCATCAAGCATGGGATGAGTCCTTCCTAAGAATCTTCGTTTGTGAAGTAATGCCGAGAGAGAGAGAGAGATTATAATATAATTTAATATGATATAATATATTGTATGTACATATAATATTGATAATATTATAATGTAGTATAATATAATACTACTACTAATAATATATGATAATTATATATTTTATATTACATGAGAAGGGCATATAAATGTCATAAATAAATAAATGAATAAATAAATATTTAATACGCTCTATTTTAATACAGTGTATTTAAAATTCAAACCCTACTAAAACCTTAAAAAATATCCCAACGCCTTACAATACAATGTTTAAACCCTTCCAAAATGCCTTCAATGCATTAATGTGCGGCTTCGGGCTATTTCTGGCCCTCTCAATTGCAAGATGGATCAGGATTGACATGTCGGCGGGGTAAAAAGGAAGAGAAATCTACTCCAGGCCGAGGCTGCGGCCTAGCCAAGGCTGTTTGGTTGCCACGGCTACAGGGGAAATCCCCGCCTTCCCCCTCCGTGGTGGAGAAAGCTTCTGGTTGGCTCAGCTCAGTCGCCATGGAGACCGGGGGTGGGTGGGGTCTCCCCCTCTGCCTCCGGTTGAAGTTGCCGTCTGTGGCCTGGCCTGGTTGCCATGGAGACGCGTGGGGCCTAGCTTACCTCCGGAAGCCTGAGGCCGGATTTAACTGAAAGGAGGAGGTGCGTTCTGTCAGTCCAAGGCTCTCTTCTCTGAGCATATGCAAAGTGCATTGATTCTTTTGGCCAATTATGGTTGGGATGCCATTATACTACTCAAAATACGATTATTTGTGAAGTTTCTCTTATTTATAATAGTGTTACAAATAATATTAATAATAATAATATTAATACTAATAATAATACTAATATTAATATAGTTCCAAATATGTCGCACCCTCACTAATGTATTTGTGGGGGGAGGGTGAGAAGGGTGGGTAAATAAATAAATTTGATATATATATATATATATATACAGTATATATATATATATATATATATATATATATATATATATATAACAAATGTCACAGAATTTTCTGCTTATTTTCCTTGAATATTTTCAGTGAATTTCCGGCTTATTTTCTGCTACTATTTTGTACGAATTTTCTGCAATTATTTGGTATAAAATATCTGCATATTTTTCTGTTATTATTTGGCCCAAAATGTTTGCTTATTATTTTCCGCAATTATTTAGAACGAATTTCCTTCTTATTTTCTGCTATTGTTTTGTGTGAAATTTCTGCTTATTTTCCTTGATTATTTTCACTGAATTTTCTTCTTATTTTTTTTAAAAATATAGTCTTTATTCAATTTTCACAAGAATTGAGAACACACAAAGCAACACATCACTTAAAACTAAGTAGACAACATTACATCAAGGGAGGGGGTCAAGAAGGAATTAGAAATGCCTCCGGCATTTCTAAACAATAAAAGAAAAGAGTGTCGGAAAAGGGTTAAACAATTAACAAAGTTCTGGGTAGGTGGATTTTAACATTTCTGTTTCTCAATCAATTATCCCGTTTCCGTTGGTCCCTATATTTTCCTCCTGAGTTTTTCGCGAGGTGCCTGTGATACGTAAGAGAGAGAAAACAGATCCAATTTAACACATAATAACATTTATGGTAACTTTGACTATCCCACCACCTGGCTAAATTTGTTACATCTCCTTGCCATCCATTTCTACTGGATGAATATTTTATTTAAACCTGGTGAATTATCCATTATTTAACCATTCACTCCCAATTTAACTGCATCTGGATGTTATACTCCCTTTGACAATACTCCTGCATACATTTCCAGTCCTGTTTTTTATCCGAGCTTCTTCCTATATTACTCTCCTTAATTGCTTCGGAGAGCCATTCCATTTGAATAGTCTCTATCGAGTTTAGGATCCATTCATCCTTTGTTGGGGATTTCTCGGATTTCCAGTATTTAGCAAATGTTATCTTTGCCGCCGTGGTAAGAATCAAATATATCCTTTTATCGTTTTCGTTTATCTTTGTTTTGGGGTCTAATAGGCCTAATAATAGACTGTCTGGTTTCTCTTCTAGGTGGATTTTGAATATTTTTTCTAATTCTCCATTTACCCTACTCCAAAACCTCCTTGCCTTTCTGCAGTGCCACCATAGATGAAAGAAGGTGCCATTTTTTTTCCCCACAGTTCCAGCAATTCGGTTTGGCTGTCCTGTACATTCTTGCTATTTTTACCGGGTCCAGATACCACCTATATATAAGTTTTACCCAATTCTCCTTGTATCTCACACAAATCGATGCATTTATATTTCTCCTCCAAATGCCCCTCAAGTTTCGGTGTTGATTTTGTAGCCAATATTCCTAGACCATAACTTCATGTACTCTTTTATCCTGCTATCTTCTCCCTCCCTAGATACTAATTTTCTATAAATTTTACCAACCATATTTTTATTATTGCCCAGTAGAATCTCACCTAATTCGTTCTCATTTTCATTGAAGCCCACTATCTGGTCTTCCTTGAATTTTTGTACTAGTTGTCTATATGAAAACCAGTTTAACTCCTTTTGCTCTTCTATTAATTGTGGTCTAGTCTTCAGGAGATATTTTTGGCCATCCCATCTCAACACCTCTTTATAAGTTAACCATTTCATGTTGTCCAATTGTCTAATTCTGAAGGCTTCCAAAGGTGAGGTCCATAATGGCATTTTCTTGTAATATTCTTTATAGTATTTCAGCCAGATCTTAATGAGTGCGCTTCTAAGGAAGTGATCCTTAAACCCCCGGTCCACTTTCGCCTTATCGTAACATAAATAGCCATGAAACCCAAAACATAAATCATATCCTTCTAAATTTAATATCTTGTCATTTTCTATCTTGCACCATTCACTCACCCACGCTAGACAATTAGCTTCATAATATAGTCTCAAATTTGGGACTGCTACCCCCCCCCACCTTTCTTTAGGGTCCTGGAGTATCTTCATTTTCACCCTTGGCCTTTTACCTCCCCATATGAATCTGGAGATATCTGCCATCCATTTTTAAATATATCTACTTTCTTTATAATCGGAAGTGTAGCAAACAGGAAATTTATCTTTGGGAGTGTCATCATTTTTATAGTCGCTATTCTACCTAACATTGAAAGTTTCAATTTGGACCATTTATCTAATTCCTTAGCAATTTCTTTCCATTTTTTGACATAGTTAACCTTAAAAAGCTGAGCATTGTTGGTCGTGAGATGCACCCCCAGATATTTCACCATTGTTGTAACCTGTATGCCTGAGATATAGGTTAAATTCTTCTTTCCACTTTCTTTCATATTCATGACCATCATTTGGGTTTTTACCTTATTTATTTTTAGCCCTGCTATCTCACCGTATTTTTTGATTTTCTCCGACCACTTCGACCAGTTTTTTTCGGGGTTTTCAATAATGAGCGCCATTTTCACTGAATTTCCGGCTTATTTTCTGCGATTATTTTTGTGTAAAATATCTGCATACTTTCTGTTATTATTTTGCCCAAAATGTTTGCTTATTATTTTCCACAATTATTTAGAATGAATTTCTTCTTTATTTTCTGCTTTTGTTTTGTGTGAAATTTCTGCTTATTTTCCTTGATTATTTCACTGAATTTCCGGCTTATTTTCTGCGATTATTTTGTGTGAATTTTCTGCAATTATTTTGTGTAAAGTATCTGCATATTTTTCTGTTATTATTTGGCCCGAAATGTTTGCTTATTATTTTCCGCAATTATTTAGAATGAATTTCCTTCTTATTTTCTGCTATTGTTTTGTGTGACATTTCTGCTTATTTTCCTTGATTATTTTCACTGAATTTCCGGCTTATTTTCTGCTACTATTTTGTACTAATTTATTTTCTGCTATTGTTTTGTGTGAAATTTCTGCTTATTTTTCTTGAATATTTTCAGTGAATTTTCTTCTTATTTTCTGCTACTATTTTGTACGAATTTTCTGCAATTATTTTGTGTAAAATATCTGCATATTTTTTCTGTTATTATTTGCCCGAAATGTTTGCTTATTATTTTCATAATTATTTAGAACGAATTTCCTTCTTATTTTCTGCTATTGTTTTTGTGTGAAATTTCTGCTTATTTTCCTTGATTATTTTCACTGAATTTTTGGCTTATTTTCTGCAATTATTTTGTGTAAAATATCTGCATACTTTCTGTTATTATTTTGCCCAAAATGTTTGCTTATTTTCCACAATTATTTAGAATGAATTTCTTCTTTATTTTCTGCTTTTGTTTTGTGTGAAATTTCTGCTTATTTTCCTTGATTATTTTCACTGAATTTCCGGCTTATTTTCTGCGATTATTTTGTACTAATTTATTTTCTGCTATTGTTTTGTGTGAAATTTCTGCTTATTTTTCTTGAATATTTTCAGTGAATTTTCTTCTTATTTTCTGCTACTGTTTTGTACGAATTTTCTGCAATTATTTTGTGTAAAATATCTGCATATTTTTCTGTTATTATTTGGCCCGAAATGTTTGCTTATTTCCTGCAGTTATTTAGAATGAATTTTCCTCTTATTTTATTGATTTTATTTATTTATTAGATTTGTACACTGCCACTCCCAGAGGCCCGGGGCGGTTTACAGCAATATTATAATATTATTATTATAATATGCAAATACATAAAAGATAACAACATAATAAAACAGTAAAAACGCAGTAAAAACGGAATAGAATGCAGGTATAGATCATAAGCCTTCAAAAGCCTGCCTAAATAAGTGTGTCTTACACGCTCTGCGAAAGCTGTACAAATTTCGCAGAGCTCGTGTCTCTGGTGGCAGGGCATTCCACTGTGTTGGAACGATAATAGAAAAGGCTTTTCTCCTGGTGGATGTCAAGTGGAAGGATTTTACACTAGGAATGTTCAGAAGATGCATGTCTTCTGAGCGCAGTGATCTCGGAGGGTTGTATGGAATCAGGCGATCCCGCAGGTACACTGGCCCCAGACCATATAAGGCCTTGAAAGTAAGAACTAACACCTTGAAAGCGATCCGGAATTCAATAGGCAGCCAGTGCAGGTCTTGCAGGATCGGTGTTATGCGGCAGGTCACGGGCTGCAGCATTCTGCACTAGCTTAAGTTTCCAGATCGCGGTCAAGGGTAGGCCAATGTAAAGAACGTTACAGTAGTCAAGTCTTGAGATGACTGTTGCTTGGAGTACTATGGCTAGGTCGTTCTGGGACAGATAGGGGGCCAGACGCCTCGCCTGTCGCAGGTGGAAGAATGTGATTCTGATGACAGTGGAGATTTGAGTCTCCATTGACAACAGAGGGTCCAAATGGACACCAAAGCTTTTTACTAACAACGATGGGCGTAATGCCTCACCATCCAGGGTCGGCAGGTGTTATTGGAAGACACCTGTTCAACCCCACAACCATTGTCTTGTGGGGTTCCTCAGGGCTCAATACTATCTCCCATGTTGTTTAATATCTACATGAAGCCGCTGGGGGAGGTCATCCGGAGTTTCGGAGTGCGGTGTCACCTGTACGCAGATGATGTCCAACTCTGTCACTCCTTCCCACCTGCTACTAAGGAGGCTGTTCAGGTCCTGAACCGGTGCTTGGCCGCTGTGTCGGACTAGATGAGGGCGAACAAATTGAAATTGAATCCAGACAAGACAGAGGCACTCCTGGTCAGTCGAAAGGCCGAACAGGGCATAGGGTTGCAGCCTGTGTTAGACGGGGTTACACTCCCCTGAAGATGCAGGTTCGTCGTTTGGGTGTGATCCTGGACTCATCGTTGACTCTGGAACCCCATGTTTCGGTGATGACCAGGAAGCATTTGCACAGTTAAAACTTGTGCGCCAGCTGCCTGTACCTTGAGAAGTCTGACTTGGCCACGGTGGTCCACGCTCTGGTTACATCCCGTATAGATTACTGCAATGCTCTCTACGTGGGGTTGCCTTTGAAGACTGTTCGGAAGCTGCAACTAGTCCAACGGACAGCAGCCAGGTTGATAACAGGAGCGGCATTCAGAGAGCGCACAACTCCTCTGTTGTGTCAGCTCCACTGGCTGCCAGTTTGCTACCGGGCACAATTCAAAGTCCTGGCTTTAGCCTTTAAAGCCCTAAACCAGGGGTGCTCACACTTTTTCAGCATGGGAGCTACTGATTAAAAAACCAAGTCCCAAAGATCACCTACCCAGAAATGTAAAACATTATAACTATTTTCTTATTTATTTATTTATATTTATTTATATTTATTATTCATTTATATGTACCGCTCCTTCCAGCAGGCTCGGGGCAGTTTACATAAAATGAAGTTATAAAACATCAACGTTTCAATTTAATAACAACAATATAAAACAGAGCATAAAAATACATCCAACCACCCCATTTCTCCCACACTGACATATTACCACACATATTATCAGCCAGAAAGTAAGCAGAGAGGCTGTTGAACTGCAAGGCCATTTAATACTCGGCAAGGTAAACAAAGGGGCATGCAAAAATACATCCAACCACCCCATTTCTCCCACATTTCCATATTCCCCAACATATATTTCTCAAGGAACAAAGCAAGCAGAGAGGCTTTGGAGCTAAAAGGCCATTTTTAAGCATTAAAATAAACAAAGAGACATGCCACAGAACAATCAAGCACCCACCCCAAAGTAAAAAGACCGACCTTTGAGATGCGGTAAGGAAATGACCCCAAAGCGTCCTTCTTTTCCTCCTCCATCGTTGCTCCTATTTCCACGCCGCCAGCATGCGTGCCGCCTCCAAGAGCTCACGAGAAGTCCGAGAGGCAGAATGGGCGCTTCTGCGCATGCGCGTGGGGCCAGCCATGCATCGCGTCATCCAGGCCCGCCCCCTTTGGTTTCCTACGACTCTGAGTGGCTGGAGAAGGACGGAGGGAGGCGGAGGAATCCAAAAGAGGGGGCCCATTCTGCCTCTTGGACTCTGAGCTTTTGGAGGCAGCGCGCGAGCAGCGGGGAGGAGCAATGACGGAGGACTTCTTTGCAGCGTGCAGGGGCACGTGAAGAGGACCAACAGCAAAAAACCTGGTCAGGGGCCTGAAGATCACCAGGATGAGGCCTGAAGATCACCCTGGTGATCCCGATCACCATTCTGAGCACCCCTGCTCTAAACGGTTCGAGTCCTACTTACCTGTCCGAACGCATCTCTCCCTATGAACCATCGAGATGTTTAAGATCATCTGGAGAGGCCCTGCTCTCGGTCCCGCCTTCTTCGCAGGGCGACTGGTGGGGACAAGGGACAGGGCCTTTTCAGTGGTGGCTCCTCGGCTTTGGAACGCCCTCCCTAAAGACATCAGATTGGCCCCTTCCCTCCTGACGTGTCGCAAGAAAGTCAAGACCTGGCTATTTGAGCAGGCATTTGTTGATGAAATATAAGCCTTAATTGGATATATGGAATGACGACGATGCGATGGAAACTGATTTCAACATGACGCTGAGGCTGCAATTGTATGTTTTTAATTGTTAAATTGTTATTATATGTGTTATGTTTTGGGGGGGAAGGGTTTGTCTTGTTGCTGTGTTATATTGAGGGCAGAGACTGCCTGTGTAAACCGTCCCGAGTCGCCTTCGGGCTGAGAGGGGCGGTATACAAACGTGACAAATAAATAAATAAATAAATTTCCCTATCGCCCGCACGACCCAGCCAAAGGATCTCCGTCTTTGCCGTATTCAACCTGCTGGCTCGCAGCCATCCATAATGACTTCAAGGCACAGATGGAAATTATTGGGTACGGAGTCTGGCCTGCCCTCCATCCTCAGAATGAGCTAAGTGTCATCAGCGTACTGATGGCATTCAAGCCCAAAGCTACGTACCAGTTGAGCGAGTGGTCGCATGTAGATGCTAAATAACATGGGGGAGAGGATGGCCCCCTGGAGGACCCCACAAAGTAAGGGGGATCCCCCAGAAGCCAACCCTCCCCTCTGCACTCGTTGCTTCCACTTGTGGAGGAAGGAGGACAGCCAGTTCAGAGCTGTCCCCCTCACTCCAGCCACGGCAAGGCGGTGCGTCAAAAGATCATAATCGACTGTATCAAACGCTGCTGTGAGGTCCAATAACACAAGCAGTGCCGATCCGCCTTGGTCAAGCTGGCAACGCAGCTGGTCTTTGATGGAGACCAAAACCGTCTCCGTCCCGTGCCCCATACGGAAGCCGGACTGGAAGGGATCTAATCCGGCTGTGCCATTTAGTGTCATTTTCTGCTATTGTTTTGTGTGAAATTTCTGCTTATTTTCCTTGAATATTTTCAGTGATTTTTCGGCTTATTTTCTATTATTTTGTACGAATTTTCTGCAATTATTTTGTACAAATTTTCTGCAATTATTTGGTGTAAAATATTTGCATATATTTCTGTTTTTATTTTCCCCAAAATGTTTGCTTATTTTCCACAATTGTTTTGAATGAATTTTCCTCTTATTTTCTGCTATCGTTTTGTGTAAAATTTCTGCTTATTTTCCTTGAATATTTGCAGTGAATTTTTGTCTTATTTTCTGCTACTATTTTGTATGAATTTTCTGCAAATATTTATGTAAAATATCTGCATATTTTCTGTTATTATTTGGCCCGAAATGTTTGCTTATTTTTCACAATTATTTTAAATGAATTTGCTTCTTATTTTCTGCTATTGTTTTGTGTGAAATTTCAGTTTATTTTTCTTGATTATTTTCAGTGAATTGTCGAAGGCTTTCAAGCAAAAAAAATGCACAATATAATAGAATAATATAAGCAGAAAATCTGCAGAAAATAACCATGGAAAATAAGCTGAGATTTCACAGAAAATAATCACAGAAAAAAGTAGAAAATGTATACAAAAAAATCCAGGAAAATAAAGCAAAAATTTTTTGCACAAAATAATCGCAGAAAGGTCACAGAAAATAATTACAGAAAATAAGCAGAATTATTTTGCACAAAATAATTGCAGAAAATAATTGCAGAAAATTATATATATAATTTCAGGATAAGAGGCAATGAAGGCTTTCTTGAAGAATCCCGACAACGTCTTCGCCCTGAGGCCAAAAATCACTCTCATTGGAAGACATGAAGATGCGGACATTGTCCTTAAGGTGAGCGGATGCTTGCATTATTTACAATCATTATTGCCACATTCAAAGAGGTTCGTTCTATCATCTCTGTCGATCTATCTATGTTACTGTCTTGCTATCTATCTTGACTTCTTGCTATCTATCTATCTATCTATCTATCTATCTATCTATCTATCTATCTTGTTATCTATCTTCCTTGCTATCTGTTTAAGGAGCTCCACTGACTGCCATTTATTTTCCGGTCACAATTCAAGGTGCTTGTTTTGACCTACATAGCCCTGAACGGTTTGGGACCCGCCTACCTGCAGGACCGCATTTCTGTCTACGAACCCACGCAACCTCTTCGATCTTCCGGAGAGGCCCTTCTCTCGCTCCCGCCCCTATCGCAAGCGCGACTCATGGGGATGAGAGAGAGAGGGCCTTCTCTGTGGTGGCCCCTCGACCCTGGAATTTGCTCCCCAGAGATATTAGGCAAGCCCCCACCCTGGCAATCTTTAGGGGGAGCCTGAAAACTTGGCTGTTCCAATGTGCCTTCAATGATTGAATGTAAGATAATTCTTGAGCAAACTCTTTATTTCTTGGTTATGCAATTAAACCCTAACCTCATCCCCGGACCCCCTCCCTGAAACTCTACATTGCTCTATCCCCCAGCGTTTTAAAATTTGAATCTTTAAATTTGGCCCTGCCCACGGTGATCGTCTTAATGTTTTCATATTGTTGTGTTGTTTTATTTACATTGGTTTTGTATTTTAAGATATTTTCTTTTCTGATTTTCTGCTGTGCTCTTGTGTTATATTGCGTCTACTGTATAGATGGGCGTGGCCTCATGTAAGCCGCCCCGAGTCCCCTTAGGGAGATGGTGGCGGGGTATAAATAAAGTTTATTATTCTTATTATTATGACTCTCTATCTTCTATTTATATATCATCTCTATCTCTGTATCTATCATCTATCATGTCTGTCTATCTATCAATCCATGTATTTCTATCCATTCATCCATCCATATCTCTCTCTATCCATCCAGCCAGCTATCCATCAATGCGTCTATCTCTATCTATCTATCTATCTATCATCTATCTATCTATCTATACATCCACCCACCCATCCATCCATCCATCCATCCATCTATCTATCCACCCATCCATCCATCTATCTATCCACCCACCCATCCATCCATCCATCCATCTATCCACCCACCCACCCATCCATCTATCCACCCACCCACCCACCCATCCATCCATCTATCCACCCACCCACCCATCCATCTATCCATCCACCCACCCACCCATCCATCCATCTATCCACCCATCCATCCATCTATCCACCCATCCATCCATGTATCTATCCACCCACCCACCCATCCATCTATCCACCCATCCATCCATGTATCTATCCAACCACCCACCCACCACCCATCCATCTATCCACCCACCCACCCACCCATCCATCTATCCACCCATCCATCCATGTATCTATCCAACCACCCACCCACCCACCCATCCATCTATCCACCCATCCATCCATGTATCTATCCACCCATCCATGTATCTACCCACCCACCCACCCATCCATCTATTTATCTATCCACCCATCCATCCGTGTATCTATCCACCCATCCATCTGTGTATCTATCCACCCACCCACCCATCTATCTATCTATCTATCTATCTATCTATCTATCCATCCATCCATCCATCCATCTATCCACCCACCCACCCATCCATCTATCCACCCACCCATCCATCCATCTATCCACCCATCCATCCATCCATCCATCCACCCATCCATCTATCCACCCACCCATCCATCCATCTATCCACCCATCCATCCATCTATCCACCCATCCATCCATCTATCCACCCATCCATCTATCCACCCACCCATCCATCCATCTATCCACCCATCCATCCATCTATCTATCCAACCACCCACCCACCCACCCATCCATCTATCCACCCATCCATCCATGTATCTATCCACCCATCCATATATCTACCCACCCACCCACCCGTTCATCTATTTATCTATCCACCCATCCATCCGTGTATCTATCCACCCATCCATCTGTGTATCTATCCACCCACCCACCCATCTATCTATCTATCCACCCATCCATCCATGTATCTATCCACCCACCCATCTATCTATCTATCCACCCACCCATCCATCCATCCATGTATCTATCCACCCACCTGCTATTTCTGCCTGCTAGAAAGGGTTGGACTGGATGGCATTTGGGGCCCCTTCCAACTCTAGGACTCTGTAGTTCTATTATTTTTAATTTTTATTTTCTGTAATGCTAAGCCCAAACTATCCACAAATAGTACGGTAGCTTCTGAACTTTCCCAGGCCGATCTGATGGCTTTCCCGAGACTTTTGGAACTGGCCCATCTCCAGAGCATGGCTTAATATAGTATATATTTTTTGACTTTCTGTGCACTAGGAACTATATTTACTTAGCTGAATTTTTCACTGAGCCCCAAGAGCCCAGAAGTTTTTTTAGTTTTTTAGTATGAAGCATTTCATGGCGGCAGGTCAAACACATCAAACATTATGTAACTATTATATCCAAACACATTTTAAAGGGCAACACGATAGATAGATAGATCAGTGTTTCCCAATCGCTGTGCCTAGTGTGCCGTGAGCGATCATCAGGTGTGCCGTGGAAGAACCGACCACCCCACCAGGAGTCACCTGGGCAGCCTGCCTCTCGCTCTGTCTCTTCGTTTCTCTGTCTCTCTGTCTCTCTCTCTCTGGGGCGCCAGCAGGGCCAATCAATGCCGGCCAAGAAGCAAGCCCCGCCTCTCTAAGGGTCTCCTGCCCGGCACCACCATGTTAGTTCAGGGCTGAAGTCCCTAGGGAGGGGAGGGGGCGTGGCCTTGGCTTCCTGGGGAAGTGGTTGGTTGGAGGCTGAGGAGAGGAGGGGCGGGGCAGCGCCTTTCCCTGTGAGGTCACTTCCAGAGGAGGCGGAGAGCTTCCGGAGAGGAGCGTTGAGCTTTGTTTTCCTCTCAGCTGGCTCAGGATTCCTTCAGGCTTTGGGGCCGAGGCGGCTCTGGGGCCTCCTCCCTTCTTCCTCTCCTGGCCTGGGCTCTGCCTTGGCCTCTCCTGCTCTCAGACCTTCTACCTTCCTTCCTTCCTTCCTTCCTTCCTTCCTTCGCGGCCTTCCTCTCGGCTTCGGAAGGGAGCGGCCTGCCCCTGCGCCTCCCTCCCTCCCTGCCTGAGGGAAACCCAGGTGAACAGTGGCCTTGAAGCACTGGGTGGTGATGATAGGGCAGCGTCGGCCCAGGCGACCCAGTCTGAAGCACACAAGGCGGGATATCTGTGTCCGAAGCACACAAGGCGGGATGGATATCTATGTCCGAAGCACACGAGGCGGGATATCTATGTCCGAAGCACACAAGGCGGGATATCTATGTCCGAAGCACACGAGGCGGGATATCTATGTCTGAGGCACACAAGGCAGTAAATCTATGTCTGAGGCACACAAGGCGGGATATCTATGTCCGAAGCACACGAGGCGGGATATCTATGTCCGAAGCACACGAGGCGGGATATCTATGTCCGAAGCACACAAGGCGGGATATCTATGTCAGAAGCACACGAGGCGGGATATCTATGTCCGAAGCACACGAGGCGGGATATCTATGTCTGAAGCACACAAGGCGGGATATCTATGTCCGAAGCACACAAGGCGGGATATCTATGTCCGAAGCACACAAGGCGGGATATCTATGTCCGAAGCACACGAGGCGGGATATCTATGTCCGAAGCACACGAGGTGGGATATCTATGTCTGAAGCACACAAGGCGGGATATCTATGTCTGAGGTGGCACACAAGTGCAGGATATCTATGTCCGCGGCACACTAGGCAGGATATCTATGTCCGATGCACACAAGGCGGGATATCTATGTCCGAAGCACACAAGGCAGGATATCTATGTCTGAGGCACACAAGGCAGGATATCTATGTCCGAAGCACACAAGGCAGGATATCTATGTCTGAGGCACACAAGGCAGTAAATCTATGTCTGAAGCACACAAGGCGGGATATCTATGTCCGAAGCACACAAGGCGGGATATCTATGTCCGAAGCACACGAGGCGGGATATTTATGTCTGAAGCACACAAGGCGGGATATCTATGTCCGAAGCACACGAGGCGGGATATTTATGTCTGAAGCACACAAGGCGGGATATCTATGTCTGAAGCACACAAGGCGGGATATCTATGTCTGAAGCACACGAGGCGGGATATCTATGTCCGAAGCACACGAGGCGGGATATTTATGTCTGAAGCACACAAGGCGGGATATCTATGTCCGAAGCACACGAGGCGGGATATCTATGTCTGAAGCACACAAGGCGGGATATCTATGTCCGAAGCACACAAGGCAGGATATCTATGTCTGAGGCACACAAGGCAGTAAATCTATGTCTGAGGCACACAAGGCGGGATATCTATGTCCGAAGCACACAAGGCAGGATATCTATGTCTGAAGCACACAAGGCAGTAAATCTATGTCTGAGGCACACAAGGCGGGATATCTATGTCTGAGGCACACGAGGCGAGATATCTATGTCCGAAGCACACAAGGCGGAATATCTATGTCCGATAATGCACACAAGGCGGGATATCTATGTCCAAAGTACACAAGGCGGAATATCTATGTCCGCAGCACAAGGTGGGATATCTATGTCCGAAGCACACGGGGCGGGATATCTATGTCCGAAGCACACAAGGCGGGATATCTATGTCCAAAGTACACAAGGCGGGATATCTATGTCCGAAGCACACAAGGTGGGATATCTATGTCCGAAGCACACGGGGCGGGATATCTATGTCCGAAGCACACAAGGCGGGATATCTATGTCCAAAGTACACAAGGCGGAATATCTATGTCCGAAGCACACAAGGTGGGATATCTATGTCCGAAGCACACGGGCGGGATATCTATGTCTGAAGCACACAAGGCGGGATATCTATGTCCGAAGCACACAAGGCGGGATATCTATGTCCAAAGCACACAAGGCGGGATATCTATGTCCGAAGCACACAAGGCAGGATATCTATGTCCGAAGCACGCAAGGCAGGATATCTATATTGCGTTCATCGAAACAGGCCCAGGTTTCACACTGTGTATAAATACATTTAAAAACATATTAACTATATGTATTACTGTGTTAGAGTGTCATTTTGTGTCATGTGTGCCCCAGGATTTTGGAAATGTAAAAAGTGTGCCACGACTCAAAAAAGGTTGGGAAACACTGGACTAAGGGCATTATCGCACGAGGATGATGAAGAGCAATATTAGTAAATTACAATGAGGGTTTCGCAGAGCACAGTTTGGGAACAGCTGGTCTAGTTGGCCATTTCTCATAAGGGTTTTGGTGGGTCTTGTTGCATGGAGTGATCTCTTTTAACTCAGGCCCGGATTATCCATAAGGCCACCCCAGGCCACGGCCTAGGGGCGTAGCCATGGGGGGCGCCAGAACTGGACCCCCCCCAATTTTTTTTAAAAGGCCGATCAATCTTTGGGCGCTTCTGCGCCTGCGCGCGGAGCGCCATAGGCCCCTAGGGCCTCTGACGCGGCTTCCCTCCACCTCTTCATCGCTCACGTCGGCCCCTCCTTCCTTCACTCAAGGAAGGAGGGGCGCCCGACGCGAGCGAGGAAGACGCGGAGGGAAGCGGCCTCAGAGGCCCTAGGAGCGGGACTTCACTCCGCCTCTTCGTGGCTCGTGCCGGGCGCCGCTCCTTCCTTGAGTGAAGGAAGGAGGGGCCAGTGCGAGCGAGGAAGAGGCGGAGCAAAGCCTCACCCCTAGGGCCTCTGACGCGGCTTCGCCTCTTCCTCGCTCGCGTCGGCCCCTCCTTCCTTCACTCAAGGAAGGAGGGGGGCCCAACGTGAACAAGGAAGACACGGAGGGAAGCCCCACCCCTAGGGGTTCTGATGCGTATGCTCAGTATCGGCCCGGGGGTTTGGCTTCCAATGTGTGGCCTAGGGCGCCACAAAGAGTTAATCCGGGCCTGTTCCAACTCCATGATTATCTCTGACGGAACGCTGTCTGTGTATTTTGCCGAGTTCCGCGCGGCAGCTTCCTCCCTGATCCGCAAATACTCTCCAGTCTGCAGGTGTTGACGACCACCACGCGGCCCTCGAATTCAGCGAGACGGAGAACAGCTTCGTCCTTCGGGATTTCAACTCAGTCCAGGGGACCTTTGTGAACGACTGCCAGGTCCAGAATGCAGCGGTGCGAGTCAACCCAGGAGACCTCTTGCGGTTCGGCACCGGTGGCACCGCCTTCGAGCTGGCGCTGGACAGCGCCCCGCAGGTAAAGCGAGCGGAGGAGTTCACCCTTAATTAGGGCCTCTTTCTCTTCCTGTCACAGTGGTTGGCGCGACGCCCACGCCACAATTAGTGCGTTGACGCCATTAAGTTAATCATTGCAGCGCCTGACCTGCGTCCCAATTTGCTAGAACCCTTGAACCTACATCAGGGAGAGGTGGGTGCAAATTCTGCTTTTAACCTCAGGACATAGAACTGGGGTTTCAAACTCATTATATCTTTCCTTTCCCTCCTTCCTCCCATTCATTCCTTTTCTCAATCACTCCCCCTTTCTTTCCCTCCCTCTGTTCCCTCCCTCTCTTTCTTTCCTTTCTTTTTCTCCTCCCCTCACCAGGTTGACCTTCCTTTATTACCTTTTCTTACCTTTTTCTGTCCTGTGTACTTTCTCTTTTTCCTTCCTGTGGTACCTCCTTCCTTCCTTCTCTCTTTCCTTCTTTCCCTCCCTCCTTCTCTCTTACCTTTCTCCCCCTTTCCCTCTTTCATTCCTTCCCTTTTCCCCTCCCTCCTTTCTTCTCTCCTTCCTTCCTGTCTGTTCGCCTTCCTTCCTTCTGTACCTCTTTGATGCCTTTCATTTTTCTTTCCTTTCTACTGTATGTTCTTCCTTCCTCTTTCCTTCCTTCCCCCTTTTTTTATCTTCTTTCTCTCATTTCTTCATTTTCTACCTCTTTCCTTCATTCCTTCACTTTTTGCTCCCATCCTTCCTTCTGTCTCTCTTTCCTTCCCTCCCTCTTTCTCTCCTTTCCCTTTGCTCCCTCTTCCCTTTTTTCTTTCCTTCTCTCCTACCTATTTCCTTCCGTCCTTTTCTCTTTCTCTCCCCCACTCCCCTCTGTCTTCCTTTCTGTCTTTCTCCCCTTCCTTTCCTCCCAAGCCGCCCACCAGCGGGTTGGTATGGGTTTTTTTTTGTGTCTAGCGAATCACTGGGGAAGCTGCAAACTGTCCTTGTAATCCAACTGAAACTAATAACATCCAGTAACTGACTTATGAGTAGACAGGTGAAGAATCCCACTGAGTTCAGACGGAACACGCAAACTCCCGGTGCGTAGCCAAAATCTCTCTCTCTCGGCATTACTTCGCGAACGAAGATTCAGGAAGGACTCATCCCACGCTTTTTACAGGCGCGTTGATGACTAAAAAGGCCAATCTGAGATAGGCAAGTTCGGTTGCAGAAAGCGCAGCAGAAAGTCTCCTTGGGTGATGTTTTTCCAAGTTGCGGTTCTTTCTGCGTTGTCGGTTTCTCTTCGAGACCCATTCGGCGTGTCTTCTCGAAAGAGGCCGCAGCATTGTGGATAGTGCTTCTCCATGCCTCCCGATGTGAGGCCAGGGTGGACCATTGTTGGTGATCAATCTGGCCAAGCCTGAGATGTTGTTTCAGGGAGTCCTTATATCTCTTTTGGGGCGCCTCTCTTTGCTGACCGTGGCGAGTTCACCGTAGAGTAGTATCTTTGGGAGGCGGTGGTCCTCCATCCTAGAGACGTGCCCTGCCCAGCGCAGCTGTGTTCTCAATAGCATGGCCTCAATGCTGGTGATCCCTGCTTGCTCAAGGACAGCAACATTCGTCACATAGTCGGTCCAGTGTATATTTAAGATTGTGCGAAGACAGCGCTGATGAAAGCTCGAGTCGTAGGTGTTGGCGATAGGTGACCCATGTTTCAGACCCATAGAGGAGAATGGACAGTATGATAGCTCTGTACACACTGATTTTGGTGCTTTGTCTCAGGTGCTTGTTGCTCCAGACTCTTTTGTGAAGCCTTCCGAATGCACTATATGCCTTTGATAATCTGTGATCTATCTCTTTGTCAATCTTGGCGTCTGAAGAGATGATGCTTCCCCAGGTAGGTGAACTGCTGAACGGACTTAAGCACAGATGTGCCTATGCTGACGTGAGGATGGTGGTGTTCTTCCTGTGGTGCGGGCTGGTAGAGGACTTCTGTTTTCTTCAGGCTGACTTCCAGCCCAAACAGCTCTGCAGCTGTTGCAAAGCAGGATGTGAGGCGCTGCAGGGCTGCTTCTGAATGGGCGACAAGGGCAGCATCGTCAGCAAAAGTAGCTCACGGACTAGATAGTTTAGAGTCTTAGTCGAGCCCTCAGACGGCTTAAGTTGAACAAGCTACCATCAGTACGATAGCGTATATATATGCCGTCTTCTTCTTGTAGGTCTGCCATAGCCCTTTGGAGCATCATGCTGAAGAAGATTGTAAATAGGGTTGGTGCAAGAACACAACCTTGTTTCACTCCATTAGTTATGAGAAAGGGCTCCGAGAGAGCATCGCCATATCTGACTTGACCGTGCTGGCCCTCATGTAACAGGACAATCATTTTGAGGAACTTGGGGGGACATCCTAGACGTTCCAGGATCTGCCACAGACCTTTCCTGCTCACAGTGTCGAAGGCTTTGGTGAGGTCGACAAATGTTACATAGAGCCAAAATAATTGTATTGGAAATCCACAAAATGAAGTAATGCAGTGTGGTATTGTCATCTGTTACAAGTACATGATTCACCTTATCCACAGCATTCTTCTGATATAACATAAACTGGGGCACGATGCTCTAAGGCAGTGTTTCTCAACCTGGGGGTCGGGACCCCTGGGGGGGGTCGCGAGGGGATGTCAGAGGGGTCGCCAAAGACCATCAGAAAAGACAGTATTTTCTGTTGTTCATGGGGGTTCTGTGTGAGAAATTTGACCCAATTTTATCATTGGTGGGATTCAGAATGCTCTTTGATTGTAGGTGAACTATAAATCCCAGCAACTACAACTCCCAAATATCAAGTCTCTTTTCCCAAACTGTACCAGTGTTCATATTTGGGCATATTGTCAAGTTTGGTCTAAATCCATCATTTAGACCAAACTTGATTTAGAGACTACAACTCCAAAACTCAAGGTCAATGCCCGCCAAACCCTTCTAGCATTTTCTGTTGGTCATGGGAGTTCTGTGTGCCAAGTTTGGTTCAATTCCATCATTGGTGAAGTTCAGAATGCTCTTTGATTGTAGGTGCACTATAAATCCCAGCAACTACAACTCCCAAAGGACAAAATCAATCCCGACCACCACCACCACCAATATTCAAATGTGGGCACATCGGGTATTTGTGCCAAATTTGGTCCAGTGAGTGAAAATACATTTGGCATATCAGATATTTACATTACTATTCATAACAGTGGCAAAATGAGTTATGAAGTAGCAATGAAAATAATTTTATGGTTGGGGGTCACCACAACATGAGGAACTGTATTAAGGGGTCACTGCATTATGAAGGTTGAGAACTACTGCTCTAAGGACTCAAATAAACTGAAGACGAAAAGTGAGGTGTTCACTGTGGAGGAGGGGAACACCAACCACCAAGGCCAACGAGGGAAAACAGTGTTCTAGGGTCCCTCTCTCGTTTCGACCCCTACCAGGGTCTTTTTCAAGGCGAAAGGCCTTGAAAAAGACCCCGGTAGGGGTCGAAACGAGAGAGGGACCCTAGAACACTGTTTTTCCTCGTTGGCCTTGGTGGTTGGTGTTCCCATCATCCACAGTAGAATGGGTATCTTCCAAGTAAACAATTACATATTCAAAGTGCTAGTCCTGACTTTTAAGGCCTTACATGGTCTGGGGCCATTGTACCGGCGGGATCGCCTTGTCCCATATCATCCCACCAGATCACTGCGCTCTGAAGAGCTAAACCTCCTGGTCATCCCAAATGTGAGGACCTACCATCTGTCCGCAACACGCCGCCGGGCTTTCTCTGTTGCAGCCCCAACCCTGTGGAACGCACTGCCCGCCGGCATCCGTGCCACCCAGGGCCTCCTCCCGTTCAGGAGAGCAGTTAAGACATTGCTGTTCCAACAAGCCTTCGAAGTTAGCTAAACTGTAGCTCGCACCGCCTAGCTGTCAGCCCACTGCGACTCCATTTCTTGTTTCAACTGTTCTAATTGTAATTCCATCTTTATGGTATTACTGTGGCTTATGAGTTATCTGACAATTGTATTTTATGAACTGTTGTAAGTCGCCCGAGCCGTTGGGGGGGACAGACAACTGTGAAATAATAAATAAATAAATAATAATAAATATCCAATTTCAGCAATGGTAATCCAAAGTATAGGGTTCCTGCCTGTATTATAAACATCAACAAACCATCAGGAAAAGTGTAATACCTTAACATATAGCATGAGGCATAAGGATATGCCTAAACAAGCCACTTAAACAAAATTCTCAATTAAATACATACCAATTCCATATTGAAAGGTAAGTATCCTCTATGGGAAATCCTCTGGCTAATGCCAAATTCACACGGCAAATGCAATGAAATGTGTGCTCAAGCAAGTGAAATAGTGTCAGGGGGGCGGGTTAGCAAGATACAGAATCAGGTGAGGGCATTAACATGAATTAAAACAGTAGATCAGAAACTCCTAATTGCTCATTGAGTCCACAGGGAATTTCGCTGCAAAAATCATGAATCCAGAAGACTTCAGCCCTTCTTAAAGCTGCATGTTGGTCGCTATGTGGTGGGGCATGGACACTCTGGATGCCAAAGAATCGAATCGCATTAGGGCCATGTGCTAGTTGTTTATAGTGTCGGTAGAGGGGGGACTCCTCAGAATGTCTCCGAATTTGCAAGCGATGTTCCGAAACCCGAGTTCTCAAGGTTCTACTCGTTACACAAATGTAAATGCGGGAACATGGGCATTGGAGTCCATACACGAGGGATTCTGAAGAGCAGCTAAATGCCTCTTTAAATTGGTGTAGTCGATTAGCGCCCGGAATATGTATGTCCTTATTCATGTAAACAAAATCGCATTGAGCACAGTGCCCACACCTATGGGTTTTCTTGGTAAGCATGCTTCTTTGTGTGTGGCTTTTTAGTTTAGATGACACCAAAATGTCCCTTAAATTTTGTGTTCTTTTATTAGCCACGATGGGAGGTTGGGTAAGGCCCGGGATATGTTCGATTAAAGTCCAATATTTGTTAACAATCTTCTTAATGGCGTTAGAGTTGGAAGTGAGGACAAGGGGCCACACTACTCGCTGTAACGGTTGCTTGTTGCTGGGCGTGAGTAGTTGTGACCGTGGGACATTCCTGGCTCTATTCTTCGCTTTGTTTATAACATTGTCTGGGTATCCCCTGTATTTCAGTTTGTTGCTGAGGCCTCGGGATTCTTCTTGATAGTCCGTTTCTAAGGAGGAGTTCTTCTTGAGACGCAATAATTGTGAATACGGGAGGTTACTTTTGAGGCTATGTGAGTGAAAGCTGCGATAGTGCAATAAAGAGTTACAGTCTGTGTCCTTATGGTAGCACTTCACTAATAAGCTGGTATTGTGTTTATAGACCGTAACGTCTAAAAAGTTGACCTGCCGCGTATCTGTGAGAAATGTAAATAGTATATGGTCATCCCAAGAGTTCATCCATGGTTTAAAGTCCTCCAAGGGGGTGTTGCTAGATACCAGAAGAAATAAATCATCTATAAACTGTGAATAGAATTTGATGTATCTAGCCTTTGGGTTATTTTCCACATCGTATACATGTTTGTCCTCTAAAGAACTCATAAACAAATTAGCTATGCAAGGGGTTGCCGGACTTCCCATCGTGATTCCGTAATTTTGAAGGTAAAATTGTTGGTTGAACGTAAAATAATTATAATCCATGATGCAGTCCACTAGTTCAATGAGGAAATTTTCAGGTGGTATATTGGCATCCTGTATAGATTCGAATTCTTTGAGCAGCACGGACCTAGCCTGTTCATATGGCACATTTGTATATAAAGCATTAACATCAGCGACCATTAAGATGTCATCTGTGGCAATGTGCCACTTTTCTATCATTGTGATAAAATGTCCGGTATCTTTAATATATGATGGTTTATTTTGAAAAAGACCCCGGCAGGGGTCGAAACGAGAGAGGGACCCTAGAACACTGTTTTTCCTCATTGGCCTTGGTGGTTGGTGTTCCCATCATCCACAGTGGAACACCTCACTTTTCGTCTTCAGTTTATTTGAGTCCTTAGAGCATCGTGCCCCAGTTTATGTTATATCAGAAGAATGCTGTGGATAAGGTGAATCATGTACTTGTAACAGATGACAATACCACACTGCATTACTTCATTTTGTGGATTTCCAATACAATTATTTTGGCTACACACCGGGAGTTTGCGTGTTCCGTCTGAACTCAGTGGGGTTTTTTTGTGTCGCCTTGCTTGTGTGAAGGCAGCGCCCCTCCCCTTTCCCCGTCGCCCTTCTCCCTCAACCGGTGCCCGGACTCACTTGATGTGGGTCCACATGGCTGCCCGCCTGCCTGCCTCTGAGGCGTTCATTGTTGGCACAAGGAATGCTGGGAAGTGTAGTACCCCATGTTTTTTTGGCCATTTTTCAAGTGTTGTGATTAGGTTTTTTGGAAGTTTTCTGGGTGCTAAACATACCTTGTTCCTTTGTGGGTTTTGTGGCCTGAATTGGTGTTTGTGGGTTCAGCGGTTTTGCTGTCTATAAGCCCCTCACCACGACAGCTCCCTTTTTATATATATAGATTTATTTACGACATTTATATGCCGTCCTTCTCACCCCGAAGGGGACTCACAGCAACTTACAAGTCATATCTCCATAAAAACATACTATATTATTAACATAATACTCTCTCTCGGCATTACTTCGTGAACGAAGTTTCTTAGGAAGGACTCAACCCACGCTTTTTACAAGCGTGTTGATGACTAAAAAGGCCAATCTGAGATAGGCAAGTCCGGTTGCAGAAAGCACAGCAGAAAGTCTCCTTGGGTGATGTTGCTTCTAAGTTGTGGTTCTTTCTGTGTTGTTGTTTCTCTTCGAGACCCGTTCAGCGTGTCTTCTCGAAAGAGGCCACTGCATTGTGGATAGTGCGTCTCCATGCCTCCCGATGTGAGGCCAGAGTGGACCACTGTTGGTGATCAATCTGGCCGAGCCTGAGTTGTTGTTTCAGGGAGTCCTTATATCTCATTTTGGGGGCACCTCTTTTGCGCTGACTTGTGGCGAGTTCACCGTAGAGTAATATCTTTGGGAGGCGATGGTCCTCCATCCTAGAGACGTGCCCTGCCCAGCGCAGCTGTGTTCTCAATAGCATGGCCTCAACGCTGGTGATCCCTGCTTGCTCAAGGACAGCAACATTCGTCATATAGTCGGTCCAGAGTATATTTAGGATTGAGCAAAGACAGCGCTAATGAAAGCGTTCGAGGAGTCGTAGGTGTTGGCGATAGGTGCCCCATGTTTTAGACCCATAGAGGAGAACAGACAGTACGATAGCTCTGTACACACTGATTTTGGTGCTTTGCCTCAGGTGCTTGTTGCTCCAGACTCTTTTGTGAAGCCTTCCGAATGCACTCTATGCCTTTGCTAGTCTGTGATCTATCTCTTTATCAATCTTGGCGTCTGAAGAGATGATGCTTCCAAGGTAGGTGAACTGCTGAACGGACTTGAGCACAGATGTGCCTATGCTGACATGAGGATGATGGTGTTCTTCCTGTGGTGCGGGCTGGTAGAGGACTTCCATTTTCTTCACGCTGACTTCCAGCCCAAACAGCTCTGCAGCTGTTGCAAAGCAGGATGTCAGGCACTGCAGAGCTGCTGCTGAATGGGCGACAAAGGCAGCATTGTCAGCAAAAATCAGCTCATGGACTAGATAGTTTAGAATCTTAGTGCGAGCCCTCAGACGGCTTAAGTTGAACAAGCTACCATCAGTACAAGAGCGTATATATAAGCCGTCTTCTTCTTCTTCGAGGTCTGCCGTAGCCCTTTGGAGCATCATGCTGAAGAAGATTGTAAATAGGGTCGGTGCAAGAACACAACCTTGTTTCACTCCGTTAGTTATGAGAAAGGGCTCCGAGAGAGCATCGCCGTATCTGACTCGAACATGCTGGCCCTCATGTAACAGGATAATCATTTTGAGGAATTTGGGGGGACATCCTAGACGTTCCAGGATCTGCCACAGACCTTTTCTGCTCACAGTGTCGAAGGCTTTGGTGAGGTCGACAAATGTTACATAGAGTCCTTTGTTCTGCTCTCGACATTTCTCTTGTCTAAGAGCAAATACCATATCTGTGGTGCTCCTGTTCGCTCTGAAGCCGCATTGGCTTTCCGGGAGAAGTGCTTCTGCAATAGCAGGAACTAATCTATTCAGCAGTCTCCTTGCAAGGATTTTTCCAGCAATGGAGAGCAGTGTTATACCTCGATAGCTTGAGCAATCGGATTTTGTTCCTTTTTTCTTATACAGGGCAGGCCCGGATTACCCATAGGGCCAACAAGGCCATGGCCTAGGGCCGCGAGCCGAGGGGGGCACGGATCACCCCCCCCCCAAAGTTATAAAATAATTTTAAAATCGTGCCGGGATTGGCTCCTGCCCCCTGGTACTCAAAAGGAAGGAAGGCAGGAGGGAGGAAGGAAGGGGGGTCTCCCTCCTCGGCGCCCTGTAGACAATACAGCAAGGAGCCAGCCCCCACGTGATCCGGCAGAGGGTGCACCACGTGACCAGGGCTCCACATGAGGCAGCAGCAGCAGGCCTCTTCCTTCAGCCCATGCTGGTCGCGATTGGCTCCTGAGGCAGAGGAAAGCCCCGACTCTCTGCAGCCGCTGCCCTCCGCGCACCCAGCGCGAGGCCGCACAGTTGCCTTCGAGGCCGCGGAGGCTGCCGGTATGCAATGGCGGCGCCAGCCTCTCAGCCGCGGGGCATGCTGGGACCCGTAGTTCTTTGGGATCGCAGGGCGCGCATTCCCGGCGTGGGGAGGAGCCTCAGCGGTGAGTGGATGGATGTCGGGGGAGAAGAGGAGGAAGGGCTGAGGGGGAGCAGGGGAGAATGGGGGTAGGCCTCTCAAATGCGGCGGCGTGAGGCGGGGGGGGGGGCGTAATTCCAAACTGTGGCCTAGGGCGTCAAAAGGTGTTGATCCGGGCCTGATACAGGGTGATGATAACTGCATCTTGGAGATCTGATGGCAGTTCACCTTTTCCCCAGAAACTCACAAGGAGCAATAGCAGAGTGAAGAGAGAAATGGGCCGGGAAGGCAGTCCCACCTTGCCTCCTGCCTTTACCATCATCATTAATAATATTAGTATTATATAATATTATATTGTTGTGCAATTACATAGCCTCTTTCTAGTCCTGAACTTTTTGCACATTTGAGGTCTCTTTGTGGGCACATTGCACTGTAGAATTAATGCAGTTTGACGCCACTCTTCACTGCTCTGGCTCAGCAATACTGTATCACAAGGGTTGTGGTTTTGACAAGGTCCCGTGCCTTTTCTGGTGCCTCCATCACAGGAATCCAACGCATTGAGCCATCGGTCAAACTGCATTGACTCCATAGCGGGGATGTATCCCAATCCGGAAGAGAGAAAGGGCCAAAACACTGGAAAAGACCAAAATAGGAGTAGTTGTAGTGACAATTAAAGGACACAAGGTGGTGGTGTTGGATACGTCAAAGAGGTCCCTGGTCAAAGAGGTCCCTGGTCAAAGTGGGCCCTGGTCAAAGAGGTCCCTGGACAAAGTGGTCCCTGGTCAAAGACGTCCCTGGTCAAAGTGTTCCCTGGTCAAAGAGGTCCCTGGACAAAGTGGTCCCTGGTCAAAAAGGTTCCTGGTCAAAGTGTTCCCGGGTCAAAGAGGTCCCTGGTCAAAGTGTTCCCTGGTCAAAGAGGTCCCTGGTCAAAGAGGTCCCTGGTCAAAGAGGTCCCTGGTCAAAGTGGTCCCTGGTCAAAGACGTCCCTGGTCAAAGAGTTCCTTGGTCAAAGTGGTCCCTGGTCAAAGTAGTCCCTGGTCAAAGTAGTCCCTGGTCAAAGTAGTCCCTGGTCAAAGTAGTCCCTGGTCAAAGTAGTCCCTGGTCAAAGAGGTCCCTGGTCAAAGAGGTCCCTGGTCAAAGAGGTTCCTGGTCAAAGTGGTCCTGGGTCAAAGTGGACCCTGGTCAAAGAGGTCCCTGGTCAAAGAGGTCCCTGGTCAAAAGGTCCCTGGTCAAAGAGGTCCCTGGTAAAGTGGTCCCTGGTCAAAGAGGTCCCTGGTTAAGTGGTCCCTGGTCAAAAGGTCCCTGGTTAAAGAGGTCCCTGGTCAAAGAGGTCCCTGGTCAAAGTGGTCCCTGGTCAAAGTGGTCCCTGGTCAAAGAGGTCCCTGGTCAAAGAGGTCCCTGGTCAAAGAGGTCCCTGGTCAAAGTGGTCCCTGGTCAAAGTGGTCCCTGGTCAAAGTGGTCCCTGGTCAAAGAGGTCCCTGGTCAAAGTGGTCCCTGGTCAAAGACGTCCCTGGTCAAAGAGGTCCCTGGTCAAAGAGGTCCCTGGTCAAAGTGGTCCCTGGTCAAAAGGTCCCTGGTCAAAGAGGTCCCTGGTCAAAGAGGTCCCTGGTCAAAGTGGTCCCTGGTCAAAGAGGTCCCTGGTCAAAGTGGTCCCTGGTCAAAGTGGTCCCTGGTCAAAGAGGTCCCTGGTCAAAGAGGTCCCTGGTCAAAGAGGTTCCTGGTCAAAGTGGTCCCTGGTCAAAGTGGTCCCTGGTCAAAGAGGTCCCTGGTCAAAGAGGTCCCTGGTCAAAGTGGTCCCTGGTCAAAGAGGTCCCTGGTCAAAGAGGTCCCTGGTCAAAGAGGTCCCTGGTCAAAGTGGTCCCTGGTCAAAGAGGTCCCTGGTCAAAGAGGTCCCTGGTCAAAGAGGTCCCTGGTCAAAGTGGTCCCTGGTCAAAGAGGTCCCTGGTCAAAGTGGTCCCTGGTCAAAGAGGTCCCTGGTCAAAGAGGTCCCTGGTCAAGTGGTCCCTGGTCAAAGAGGTCCGAGAATAAAGCCCTCTGGCGACTGTGACAACTTCGCAATTTCCTGTTCTTCAATCTCCACATTCACCCCCAGTTTCCCACAGCTGGGCCTACAGGCCCAGTGGGGCGTCTCCTCACCCGCCACGCCAAAAGAAACCCCTAAATGCATGGGGTAGACCTATTACAAATCCGACGTTCTCTCCAGACGCCTTTGCCCGGCCTTCACCCGTCGTTGAAGGTACCGTATTCTTGTTTTTTTTTTTTTTTAAAAAAAAAGTGTTGCAAGGGAATGTTGTGAATGTAGCATATCTTGATTTCAGGAAGGTCTTCGACAAAGTCCCCCATGACCTTCTTGCGAGCATACAAATCAAATGTGGGCTAGACAATACATGCCATGAAGACCTCGGAGTCTGTGGAGAACAAGTTGAACATGAGCCAAGAGTGTGATGGAGCAGCCGAAAAAGCCAATAGTGTCCAGATTGAGGAAAGTCATAGTGCCTCTCTCTTCTGCTTTGGTCAGACCTCTTTACCTGGAATCACACTGTGTCCAATTCTAAGCACCACATTCTAAGAGATATTGACTCTAAGATGGAAAATGTCTCGAGGAAGAAGGAGACTAAAAGGATCAAAGGTCCATGAATAATCCCTTTGAGGAGCATCTTAAAAAATCGGGTCTGTTTAGCCTCCAGAAAAGAAGGTGGAGAGGAGACATGAGACATAAGAGTAAGCCTGGAGGGAAATGAGGGGAGTTAGGATTGGCTGGTAGAGCCTAGAAAAAGTAGGCCCAAGAAATTGGCAGCCATTTGAGATAGGAGCCAGGGGGCATCCATATTGATCTCATTTCCAAAAGGGGGCGTGCCTAAGAGTAAGCCTGGAGGGAAATGAGGGGAGTTAGGATTGGCTGGTAGAGCCTAGAAAAAGTAGGCCCAAGAAATTGGCAGCCATTTTAGATAGGTGCCTGGGGGCATCCATATTGGATCTCATTTCCAAAAGGGGGCATGCCTAAGAGTAAGCCTGAAGGAAATGAGGGAGGGGAGTTAGGATTGGCTGGTAGAGCCTAGAAAAAGTAGGCCCAAGAAATTGGCAGCCATTTTAGATAGGTGCCTGGGGGCATCCATATTGGATCTCATTTCCAAAAGGGGGCGTGCCTAAGAGTAAGCCTGGAGGGAAATGAGGGGAGTTAGGATTGGCTGGTAGAGCCTAGAAAAAGTAGGCCCAAGAAATTGGCAGCCATTTTAGATAGGTGCCTGGGGGCATCCATATTGGATCTCATTTCCAAAACTGGGGGCAGAGTTGCCTAAGGGAGTAAGCCTGGAGGGAAATGATCCAGGGAAGGACTATCTGTTGGAGTTAAGATTTTGGAAATCTGGTGAGGGAGAGTTATTCTGTAACAAAGATTTGAACGGCTTAAAGGAACCATACGCTTTTATGCCAATTTTTCTGAACCACTAAATGCCTATTTTGTAAGTTCTCTCTAACTCCACAACTCTTCTCTAACACCAACTCCCACAAACTCCTTGACTGAACTGGCAGACTCAGACTGACAGGGTTTTTCAAAACGCCCCCCTTTCAAGTAATTTTTTTCTTTTACTAAGTTAGGTTCCGCCCCCTTCTCTACCAGCCAATCCTAACTCCTCTCATTTCCCTCCAGGCTTACTCTTAGGCACGCCCCCTTTTGGAAATGAGATCCAATATGGATGCCCCCAGGCACCTATCTAAAAAGGATGCCAATTTCTTGGGCCTACTTTTTCTAGGCTTTACCTAGCCTACCAGGTAGATAATTCACCACACCATGTAATTTAGAATGATCCGCGAGTTAGAAAAAGGCTGGATAAAGGTGTGAAATTCCCTTTAACCAAACGGATCACTTGCCCGTTTTCTTCTGTTCCAGGGAACGGCTTTTCAAGGGGACCCCTGACCAACGTCCATCAAGGCGATGCACTTCTCAAGGAGAGGGTGAGGTGCCGATCTGGAGGCTGGAATGGAAAGAACATTTTTAAAATATCAGGAATACGTTTGTCAAGCATTGGGAAACAGCAAGGGTGACGTAGCGCACAAGGGAAAATCCCGACAGTTGGGGACATGCCATCCCAGGGTTGTGGCTTTAGCACTGGATCAGGATATTGCAAAAACCGTGTTGATCCTCTCCTTGGGAACATCGGAATATTAGAGAATCAGTCTGTTTATCAAGCATTTCAAATCTGTAAATGTTTGATTTTATTCCTATTTTATATAACCTGCATATCCAGTGTCATGTAAACCAAAAGGAGTTTGCTGAAGGAAAATCAACATGGTTTCTGCAAAGGCAAATCATGTCTTACTAACTTGTTAGAATTCTTTGAGGGTGTAAATAAACACATAGATAAAGGGGACCCAGTCGATATTGTTTACCTTGACTTTCAAAGGGCTTTTGACAAAGTCCCTCACCAAAGGCTCCTAAATAAGGATTGGAACCTGGCTAAACTGTAGGAAACAAAGGGTGGTAATAAACGGACATTTCTCTGGGTGGAAAGAGGTGAGAAGTGGCGTACCCCAAGGTTCACTTTTGGGTCCGTTACTTTTTAATTTATTCATTAATGACCTGGATGTAGAAGTAAATTGTGAGGTAGCAAAGTTTGCAGACGACACTAAATTGTTCAGGGTAGTTAAAAATGAAACTGATTGTAAAGAGCTCCAGAAAGATCTCTCGAAATTGAGTGAATGGGCAACAAAGTGGCAAATGCATTTTAACCTAAACAAGTGTAAAGTCATGCACATCGGGGCAAAGAACCCCAACTACACCTACCAATTGATGGGGTCAAAGCTTTCCGAGACAAACCAGGAAAGGGATCTTGGGGTTTTGGTGGACAGCTCAATGAAGATGTCAACCCAGTGCGCTGCAGCAGTGAAAAAAGCAAATTCTATGCTTGGCATGATCAGGAAGGGAAACGAAAATAGGTCGTCAAATGTTGTATTGCCTCTCTACAAATCTATGGTGAGGCCACATCTGGAGTACTGTGTACAATTCTGGTCACCGCACCTCAAGAAGGATATAACGGAACTGGAAAAGGTACAGAAAAGGGCAACAAGAATGATCCAAGGGATGGAGCAGCTCCCTTACGAAATCAGGTTGCAACGCCTTGGTCTTTTCAGCCTTGAAAGACGGCGTCTAAGAGGTGACTTGATCGAAGTGTATAAAATCATGCATGGGATAGAAAAGGTGAATAAAGAAAAATATTTTCTCTGTCACAAAACACTAGGACTAGGGGGGCACTCCCTGAAGCTCCAAGGTAGGAAAGTTAGGACTAATAAAGGAAATATTTCTTCACCCAGAGGGTCATTGGGTTATGGAACTCACTTCCAGAAGAGGTTGTGACAGCGGTCAGCCTGGACAGCTTCAAGGCAGGATTAGACAGATTCATGGACACCAAGGGAATCAGTAGTCACTGAAATGGACATCCAAGTGCCACCTCTGTGTTGATGGAGGCAGGCAGGATTTTCCCCGGGTACTGGTTGTGGGGGGGTCGGGAGCAGGTGAGGGTTTTGCCCTCCTTTCTGCTAGAGATCCCTGTGTACAACTAGTGGGCCACTGTGTGACACAGAATGCTGGACTAGATGGGCTGAGGCCCGATTCAGCATGGCTCTTCTTATGTTCTTATGTTCTATGAGTTGTGAGCAGAAATGTAAGGAATCCTGTACTAAACCATATGGATTTCACTAGACTCAAGAAATCACATGCTTTGTAGGAAACCCCCAAGTATCCCTCTCCCAGAGGGGAAAGAATAGGGCTGATTTAGCACAGTGGTTCCCAAAGTGGGCGGTACCACCCCCTGGTGGGCAGTGGGGCGATCCAAGGGGGCGCTGGGAGGCTCAGGAGAATTTCCTTTGGGGGGGTGCTGAACCCCTGTAAGGGGGCGGTGGCGTGAGCCAGGCTTGCCACTTGCAGGGTCGCGCGCTTGTGAGGACGTCCCTGTTGGAAGAAAGAGGCCGATATACAAGCCGTTGTCTTGTGGAGTCCCTCAGGGTTCAGTTCTGTCCCCGATGTTATTTAACATCTACATGAAACCGCTGGGAGAGATCATTCGGAGTTTCGGAGTAAGGTGTTATCTGTACGCAGGTGACGTCCAGGTCTGTCACTCCTTCCCACCTGTCACCAAGGAGGCTGTCCAGACTTTGAACCGGTGCTTGGCTGCTGTGTCGGACTGGATGAGGGCGAGCAAATTGAAACTTAATCCAGACAAGACAGAGGTCCTCCTGGTCAGTCACAAGGCCGAACAGGGCATAGGGTTACAGCCTGTGTTGGATGGGGTCACCCTCCCCCTGAAGACGCAGGTTCGCAGCCTGGGAGTGATCCTGGACTCATCACTGAGCCTGGAAGCCCAGGTCTCAGCGGTGTCCAGGGGAGCTTTTGCACAGTTAAGACTCGTGCGCCACCTGCGCCTGTACCTTGCGAAGTCTGATCTGGCTACGGTCGTCCACGCTCTGGTCACATCCCGAATAGATTACTGCAACGCACTCTACGTGGGGCTGCCTTTGAAGACAGTTCGGAAATTGCAATTAGTCCAGCGGGCGGCAGCCAGATTGCTAACGGGAGCTACATACAGGGAGCACACCACCCCCCTGTTGTGTCAGCTCCACTGGCTGCCTGTCCACTTCCGAGCGCAATTCAAAGTGCTGGTTTTGACCTTTAAAGCTCTATACGGTTCTGGCCCAGCTTCCTTTTCCGAACGCATCAGCCGCTACATCCCACCCCGTAATCTCAGATCATCCGGGGAGGCCCTGCTCTCGCTCCCGCCTACTTCTCAAATGTGGATGGTGGGGACGAGGGATAGGGCCTTCTCGGTGGTCGCGCCCCCGCCTGTGCACTGCGCTCCCTATCGATGGACGATCCACCTCCTCCCTCCTGGCATTCAGGAAAAAGTAAAATCCTGGCTGTGGGACCAGGCGTTTGCACACCAGCACAAGGCAGCACTTTAGATGGGATTTTAACGGAAAGTGGATGATCAGGGCCAATGCTTTTATGGCCAGAACATTGTTTTAATCTGGAACACAATGCGTATGATGTTTGGATGGTTGTGTTTTGATGTATTTTAATTGTATTTTGGTTGTTGCGGGGTTCTGGGGTCTTGTATTGGTGCTGTGTGGGCATCGAAGTGCGCCTTACTGTCTCCCGCTCTGAGTCCCCTTGTGGGGTTGAGAAGAGCGGGGTAAAATCCTGAAATAAATAAATAAATAAATAAGGCCAAGGTAGGCCATGGCCTCGGGGCGCAAACTGAGGGGGGCGCAGATCACAGACCCCCCCCCCCCAATGTTGTTGTTTTTATTTTTAAAAGCCCTCAGTTGCCAGCCCTTGGGAATGGCGGGAGTTGAAGCACAACGGCCCCGGAGGGAGGGTGGGAGGGCCGAGCCTGGTCTCTAGGCAGGACATGCAGGGTGAGGAGCAGCAGCAGCAGCGTCCCTCCCTCCCTCCTCCCTGCTACTCAGCACTTAAAAATTAACTTTTAGGGGGGAGGGGGCTGAGTAAAAAAAATTTCTGGAAAGGGGGCGGTAGGCCAGAAAGGTTTGGGAACCACTGACTTTGCAGGACCGGCTCAATGTCACACCATGGGCCGTTGCATTTCTTCCCACAGGACGACGTGATTTCGAAACTGGGGAGCGAAATCGGCCGCCTTTCCGCCTTCGAGAGAGAGTGCAGCCGCAAAGACTTGCTGATTGCCGAGCTCCAAGCGGAGGTTGCGGCACTGAATGACCGGCTGGCGGCACCAAAAAGGGACGCAGAGTTTCAGCAGAAGTTGGCGGGACTCGAGCAAGAAGTGGTTGCAAAGGCCGAAGAGATTAGAGCTTTGAGAGAGCAGGTACGCAGCCGCTCCGGAGCTTAGGAGCGCCCTTCGACAATATTTGAGGGTTGAATGAAAAGTAATGCCCTCACCTTCGTCACTTGGGTTTGGATGGGAATATTTTAATAAATCGAACGCAGAAATAATGCTCTTTAACTACCACTACTCACTACTCACTTTTCCAAAGGTTCGTCTGCCGGGCCATAGCAACCTTGGACGGTGGCAGCGGTAGGGCCTCCCATGCCAGACAGGTCACAACCGAAGCGTCTGACAAAGAGCGTCAGCGGGCAGGGTGGGCTCTCTAGCCTTTTGGCAACCATCCTAAGAGAAGGAAAACTCTAAATTCATACCTGGGCAGGTGGTGATTGTCTAACCCTGTGTAAGACAGGGAGCAGGCTATAGCAATCACAAAAGAACAACAAGGTGCAACAGTAGTTAGCTAGCAATATACTAATGTATCTATCTATCTATTAGGCATGAGAAAAAAGTTATGAAAATGATTCGTTTCGTAAGAAATTCGTAAGAAATGCTACTTTCGAGTATTTCCGCACCTGGAACGCCAACCAGGAAGTGGACTTCCTTTATAGAACTTCGGGGGCCAGGATTTTCTTAAGTGTCGTTATTAGGTCGTAAGGGGGGGGGGGGCACCCTCCTTCTCTCTCACCACCCTCCCGCCTCCCTTGCCAATAAGTATTATGGCAAGGCAAGCCCTAAACTCGCTCCTTCTTTCGGCTGGAAGGAAGCCTGGAAAAAATGTAAACAGAGAGGCTTACTCAGAAGTAAATCTGCAAAGGAGGGCACTTTGGATGAAGGGCCCTCCTTTGTGGATTTCTGAGTAAACCTCTCTGTTTACATTTTTCCAGGCTTCCCTGCCTCTCCTGCCTGCCAGGATCTAAAGCATCAAAGAGTATTGGGGTGAGAAACCAACCTAATGTATAATAGAATGAATGCTACTGTAAGTGCCTAATATTATAAGTAATCCAACTGGTCATACCTACATTCCATGCACATGCAATAATACAGCAGTAATAACAATAACAAGAGGTAAAATTCAAACCGAAGTATTCTGACTGGTCTCTCCTCATGCGGTGCAAGCGGGCTCTTCTCTTATTAGCCGGGAAAAGCCAGCGTTTTCTGCTTGGGTGCACACACATACATATTCTTGGGGGAGATTTGCTGCAGAATCCCGGGCTCATAGAGAAGATTCTGCAGCAAATCCCAAAAAGAATATGTATGTGTGTGCTCCCAAGCAAATGCTGTGCCCGGGTTTTTGCCTTTTCCCGGGCTCAGAGAAGAGCCTTTTGCAGTTTGAGGAGGGACCAGTCAGAATACTTCGGTTTGAATTTTACCTCTTCTTATACCCATTGTTATTACTGCTGTATTATTGCATGTGCATGGAATGTAGGTATATGACCAGCCTGGGCAAACTTGGGCCCTCGCTCCCTCGGGATCGGGGTGAGAGAGGCAGCGAGGAGCCAGGGGCTCCTCCTCCTTTTCTTTTGCTGCTTCCAAGAATAGAATACCCTCCCTCCTCCTCCCTCCCTCCCTCCCCCTTTCCTCCCTCCTTCCTATTTGGAGAGTCCCATCTAGAATTCAGTGTGATTTATTCAAGTTTTGGCCTACAACTCCCAGAAATCCCAGCCAATTTACCAGCTGTTAGGATTTCTGGGAGTTGTAGGCCAAAACCATCTGGAATGCGCATGCGCTGGCATACGAACTACTAACGAATTTCGTTAGTAATTAAGTTACATTTTAGAAATTTTTGGAATTTTTTTGGTAAGTCTTCCTATTACTAATCAAAAAAAAAATCCCCCCCCCCCATTTGATTTTAGATTTCCTATTTTTGGGTTCTAAACCATATCTATCTAATATCTAGTATCTATCTATCTATCTATCTATCTATCTATCTATCTATCTATCTATCTATTACATATAATAAAAGTCAGTGTTTGCAGTGGTGTGGCCAAGCGAGCAATGGGAGGAATATGTGCCAGCGTTTCGATTGGCTGCCATTGTGGGATTATTTGCATAACGGGCTCTGACTCGCCAGCCTCAGAACTCCAACATTCTACGGACCCAGACAGAGGGGATTGGCTGCCACTGAAATGGAATTTGCATAACGGACTCCAAATGGCCAACCACATTCCACCATTCTAAAGTGACTCAGAGGGAAAAGGAATGGCCTCAGGCAGTCAGCCACTGAGGCCCACAACAATGACAGATCAAGACCAAACTTGGCAAACAGGGGACCAATGGCCCACTTCACTACCTGGTGTGGTTTAGGGCAGGAAGGGCCACAAATGATGGGATTTTCGGTACCTTCACGTCCTTCACTTCCCAAACAACACAGTAGCCCCTATAAATCACAAACCAGGCCCAAAATTGACAGAAAGGCTTCCTCAACTTGATTTTCCTGACTAGGCCTCAGCTCATGGGATATTGTTAGGCTTCCTCAACTTGATTTTCCTGACTAGGCCTCAGCTCATGGGATATTGTTAGGCTTCCTCAACTTGATTTTCCTGACTAGGCCTCAGCTCATGGGATATTGTTAGGCTTCCTCAACTTGATTTTCCTGACTAGGCCTCAGCTCATGGGATATTGTTAGGCTTCCTCAACTTGATTTTCCTGACTAGGCCTCAGCTCCTGGGATATTGTTAGGCTTCCTCAACTTGATTTTCCTGACTAGGCCTCAGCTCCTGGGATATTGTTAGGCTTCCTCAACTTGATTTTCCTGACTAGGCCTCAGCTCCTGGGATATTGTTAGGCTTCCTCAACTTGATTTTCCTGACTAGGCCTCAGCTCATGGGATACTGTTAGGCTTCCTCAACTTGATTTTCCTGACTAGGCCTCAGCTCATGGGATACTGTTAGGTTTCCTCAACTTGATTTTCCTGACTAGGCCTCAGCTCCTGGGATATTGTTAGGCTTCCTCAACTTGATTTTCCTGACTAGGCCTCAGCTCCTGGGATATTGTTAGGCTTCCTCAACTTGATTTTCCTGACTAGGCCTCAGCTCCTGGGATATTGTTAGGCTTCCTCAACTTGATTTTCCTGACTAGGCCTCAGCTCCTGGGATATTGTTAGGCTTCCTCAACTTGATTTTCCTGACTAGGCCTCAGCTCCTGGGATATTGTTAGGCTTCCTCAACTTGATTTTCCTGACTAGGCCTCAGCTCATGGGATACTGTTAGGCTTCCTCAACTTGATTTTCCTGACTAGGCCTCAGCTCCTGGGATATTGTTAGGCTTCCTCAACTTGATTTTCCTGACTAGGCCTCAGCTCCTGGGATATTGTTAGGCTTCCTCAACTTGATTTTCCTGACTAGGCCTCAGCTCCTGGGATATTGTTAGGCTTCCTCAACTTGATTTTCCTGACTAGGCCTCAGCTCATGGGATACTGTTAGGCTTCCTCAACTTGATTTTCCTGACTAGGCCTCAGCTCATGGGATACTGTTAGGCTTCCTCAACTTGATTTTCCTGACTAGGCCTCAGCTCCTGGGATATTGTTAGGCTTCCTCAACTTGATTTTCCTGACTAGGCCTCAGCTCATGGGATATTGTTAGGCTTCCTCAACTTGATTTTCCTGACTAGGCCTCAGCTCCTGGGATATTGTTAGGCTTCCTCAACTTGATTTTCCTGACTAGGCCTCAGCTCCTGGGATATTGTTAGGCTTCCTCAACTTGATTTTCCTGACTAGGCCTCAGCTCCTGGGATATTGTTAGGCTTCCTCAACTTGATTTTCCTGACTAGGCCTCAGCTCATGGGATACTGTTAGGCTTCCTCAACTTGATTTTCCTGACTAGGCCTCAGCTCATGGGATATTGTTAGGCTTCCTCAACTTGATTTTCCTGACTAGGCCTCAGCTCATGGGATATTGTTAGGCTTCCTCAACTTGATTTTCCTGACTAGGCCTCAGCTCATGGGATATTGTTAGGCTTCCTCAACTTGATTTTCCTGACTAGGCCTCAGCTCATGGGATATTGTTAGGCTTCCTCAACTTGATTTTCCTGACTAGGCCTCAGCTCATGGGATATTGTTAGGCTTCCTCAACTTGATTTTCCTGACTAGGCCTCAGCTCATGGGATATTGTTAGGCTTCCTCAACTTGATTTTCCTGACTAGGCCTCAGCTCATGGGATATTGTTAGGCTTCCTCAACTTGATTTTCCTGACTAGGCCTCAGCTCATGGGATATTGTTAGGCTTCCTCAACTTGATTTGCCTGACTAGGCCTCAGCTCATGGGCATGGGATATTGTTAGGCTTCCTCAACTTGATTTTCCTGACTAGGCCTCAGCTCAGGGGAGATTGTTAGGCGTCCTCAACTGGATTTTCCTGACTAGGCCTCAGCTCATGGATTTTCCTGACTAGGCCTCAGCTCATGGGATATTGTTAGGCTTCCTCAACTTGATTTTCCTGACTAGGCCTCAGCTCATGGGATATTGTTAGGCTTCCTCAACTTGATTTTCCTGACTAGGCCTCAGCTCATGGGATATTGTTAGGCTTCCTCAACTTGATTTTCCTGACTAGGCCTCAGCTCATGGGATATTGTTAGGCTTCCTCAACTTGATTTTCCTGACTAGGCCTCAGCTCATGGGATATTGTTAGGCTTCCTCAACTTGATTTTCCTGACTAGGCCTCAGCTCATGGGATATTGTTAGGCTTCCTCAACTTGATTTTCCTGACTAGGCCTCAGCTCATGGGATATTGTTAGGCTTCCTCAACTTGATTTTCCTGACTAGGCCTCAGCTCATGGGATATTGTTAGGCTTCCTCAACTTGATTTTCCTGACTAGGCCTCAGCTCATGGGATATTGTTAGGCTTCCTCAACTTGATTTTCCTGACTAGGCCTCAGCTCCTGGGATATTGTTAGGCTTCCTCAACTTGATTTTCCTGACTAGGCCTCAGCTCCTGGGATATTGTTAGGCTTCCTCAACTTGATTTTCCTGACTAGGCCTCAGCTCATGGGATATTGTTAGGCTTCCTCAACTTGATTTTCCTGACTAGGCCTCAGCTCCTGGGATATTGTTAGGCTTCCTCAACTTGATTTTCCTGACTAGGCCTCAGCTCATGGGATATTGTTAGGCTTCCTCAACTTGATTTTCCTGACTAGGCCTCAGCTCATGGGATATTGTTAGGCTTCCTCAACTTGATTTTCCTGACTAGGCCTCAGCTCCTGGGATATTGTTAGGCTTCTTCAACTTGATTTTCCTGACTAGGCCTCAGCTCATGGGATACTGTTAGGCTTCCTCAACTTGATTTTCCTGACTAGGCCTCAGCTCCTGGGATATTGTTAGGCTTCTTCAACTTGATTTTCCTGACTAGGCCTCAGCTCCTGGGATACTGTTAGGCTTCCTCAACTTGATTTTCCTGACTAGGCCTCAGCTCCTGGGATATTGTTAGGCTTCCTCAACTTGATTTTCCTGACTAGGCCTCAGCTCATGGGATACTGTTAGGCTTCCTCAACTTGATTTTCCTGACTAGGCCTCAGCTCATGGGATATTGTTAGGCTTCCTCAACTTGATTTTCCTGACTAGGCCTCAGCTCATGGGATACTGTTAGGCTTCCTCAACTTGATTTTCCTGACTAGGCCTCAGCTCATGGGATACTGTTAGGCTTCCTCAACTTGATTTTCCTGACTAGGCCTCAGCTCATGGGATACTGTTAGGCTTCCTCAACTTGATTTTCCTGACTAGGCCTCAGCTCATGGGATATTGTTAGGCTTCCTCAACTTGATTTTCCTGACTAGGCCTCAGCTCATGGGATACTGTTAGGCTTCCTCAACTTGATTTTCCTGACTAGGCCTCAGCTCATGGGATACTGTTAGGCTTCCTCAACTTGATTTTCCTGACTAGGCCTCAGCTCATGGGATACTGTTAGGCTTCCTCAACTTGATTTTCCTGACTAGGCCTCAGCTCATGGGATACTGTTAGGCTTCCTCAACTTGATTTTCCTGACTAGGCCTCAGCTCCTGGGATATTGTTAGGCTTCCTCAACTTGATTTTCCTGACTAGGCCTCAGCTCATGGGATATTGTTAGGCTTCCTCAACTTGATTTTCCTGACTAGGCCTCAGCTCATGGGATATTGTTAGGCTTCTTCAACTTGATGTTCCTGACTAGGCCTCAGCTCATGGGATATTGTTAGGCTTCTTCAACTTGATTTTCCTGACTAGGCCTCAGCTCATGGGATACTGTTAGGCTTCTTCAACTTGATTTTCCTGACTAGGCCTCAGCTCATGGGATATTGTTAGGCTTCCTCAACTTGATTTTCCTGACTAGGCCCCAACAATGACAGAACAAGACCAAACTGGGCACACAGACCCCCCCCCCCAAGATGCACCTTACATCCTGGTGCAGTTTGAGGGAGGATGGAGCATGGATGATGGGACTTGCAGTACTTTAATTCACTTCCTTAGAGCACTGTGGCCCACACCAATGACGAATCAGGATCAAACTTGGCACACAGAGGCCCAATGGCCCACTTTACAAACCTGCTGCAGTTTATGGCAGGATGCCTCACAAATGATGGGATTTTCAGTACCTTCACCCAATTCATTCCCCACATAACATTGCAGCCCCTACAAATCAGAGACCAGGCCGAAACCTGGCACACAGAGTACCCATGACCCACTCTACGTCCTGCTGCAGTTTTGAATGGGACGGACCACGGATGATGGGAGTTGAAGTACCTTCACTCACTTTCTGAGACCGCTGCCACCCTCATCCAATGACTGATCAAGACCACACTTGGCACACAGAGCCCCCATGACCCACTCTACACCCTGGTGCAGTTTGGAGAACGGGGACCATGGATGATGGGACTTCCAGTACCTTCCCTCACTTCCAGAGACCATTGCAACCCTCATCCAGAGAATGATCAAGACCAAATGTGACACACACAGCCCCCGTGACCCACTCCACATCCTGTTTGGAGGGGGATGGACCATGGCCAATGGGACTCGCAGTACCTTCAATAAGTTCCTGAGACCACTGCAAACCACATAAATATCTAATAGGAACCAACCTTGGCACACAATTCCCTCCTCAAATAACCCGGGCACTGCCGGGTCCTCAGCTAGTTATACATATAACAAAGGTCCGAACAGCTTTACATACATACGTGACTGATGAAATATATAATGTAAACCCAATCAATTCCAGAGTCCAAGAGGTGGAAGACCAAAATGTTCTCAGGTATAATCGTCCGTGTGATGGACGCTAGATTGGCGACTCCAACGTCTTGTTGGCATTGGCCACTGGATTTACAAATATTCTTTGATACCACATTTTGGCGACTTGATTGCTAGCAGTAATCTTACTTTCTACTATTTCGAACTATTTTGGACTGGATGCTTACTTACCTCTTTCATTTCCATCACACGGAAGATTATACCTGAGAACATTTTGGTCTCCCACCTCTTGGACTCTGGAATTGATTGGGTTTACATTATATATTTCAGTGCTGTCCAACTTCTGGCGGGTCCAGGGCCGGATAAGAGGTCACTGATGACCTGCGGGGCCACTTGGCCCCGCCCCCAGGCCCCGCCCCCAGGCCCCACCCCCAGCCCAGCCCCCCTCCTAAAGCCGCCGAAAAAGGGCAGAAGGCGGCACCAACGGCAGCGCATCACAGGCCTGGCGTGACGCTGCCCCTTGGCACCGCCTACTCCTCCTTTTCGGCACACCCCTCCCTTCCTAGGCCGGGGAGCCGCCGAGCAGAGAAGGCGGCGCCAACGGCAGCGCGTCACAGGCCTGGCGTGACGCGCTGCCCCTGGCACCGCCTACTCCTCCTTTCGGCACCCCCTTCCTAGGCTGGGAGAGCCGCCGAAAAGGAGGCGTAGGCGGTGCCAAGAGCAGCGCGTCACGCCAGGCCTGTGACACGCTACTCTTGGCGCCGCTTTCTGCCCTTTTTCGGCGGCGCCCCCTGCCCTAGGGAGGGGGGGCGCCGAAAAAGAGGAGCTAGCTCTCTTCCTCCTCCCTGCCCCGCCTCCCCCTCCCCCCCGGCCGCCATTTTTTTAAAAAAATCTATTTTTTAAAAAAATTTAAAAATGGCGGCTGAGGGCATAGGTGGGGCCGTGTCCAACAGGCTACGGGGCCGGATCCGGCCCCGGGGCCGCCAGTTGGACAGCCCTGATATATTTCATCAGTCACGTATGTATGTAAAGTGGTCCGGACCTTTGTTATATGTATTACTAGCTGTACCCGGCATGCGTTGCTGTGCCCTATTTAGGAGATGCGAGAAAGTCTGAGTATGTAAGGGTTGGAATTGTTGTTAGTGAATTGGGTGTGTTATGTTTGTGCCTCAGCTCTTTGCCTGCAGTCCTTCGGGTTTGACTTGTACCTTGGCCAGGACGGATCAGCTTGGGGAGGGCTTGTCCTGCCAGGGGATCTCTATCTTCACAGGTGCGTCCAGTGTCTGTTGGGAGACTGTTAAAAATCCTTTCCGTATCCTTTTGAGCCACCTTTCTCAAGATCTTCATCTCTAGCTTACTTTCTGCTCCTCTCTTTTTCAAGATGTCCTGCTCTGTGTCTTTTGCACCCATTGGTCGATGTCCGATGAGGCTTTCCTCATGGACAGGCCATCTGAGGGAGCTCTTCCAGCGCTGGGCATCAGAAGGTACTTGGTGATGACCTCCATCCCTTGGAGCCAGCATCTAGAGGGGCTGGAGCACCCTCCTTGGCAAACCCCATTGTTGCTGGATGGTCCTCTTATTAATGTGGAATTCCAAGCCACTGGAGACCTTTTGGGAAAGGAAGAAGAGCTCCCCTTGAATGGTGTTGATCTCCATCATGGGCTTCTGATTTGAAAGTGTTGGAGGAGGCTCTGGCACTCATCTGACAGTTTGGTATGGGTCGGAATGTTCATGTTGGCTGGCCAGTACAGCAGTTATGCAAATCCGCCCTTATTGGCAGCCAATCATGTTGTCAGAATGTAGAGGCTGGGGGAGTCTTTGGCAGCCCCGGAGGATGCTGGGAAATGTAGTTTTATTTTTACTCGTAGTTTTGGGGGCCTTTTAGGTTTTGGGGGGAAAGTTTCTTTGCTACAAACGTACCTTGCTTGAGGCCTATTTCTGTTGGCAAGTTTTGTGTTTCTGCGTTGTAAGGTTTCTCTGTTTCAGGTAGTCTTCACATGACGACTGTTCCTTTATATATATAGATACATTAGTATATTGCTAGCTAACTACTGTTTGTATTTCCACCTTGTTGTTCTTTTGTGCTTGTCTAACCCTGTAAGGTCAACCATCTAGATAAGGAAACTCTAATCAAACCTACGACCTGAGCCGTGTTTAATGTGGCTGTCGCCCCATGTCTAACACGGAGGGAAGGCAGGAGCTCCAAAGTGGGTGAAAACACTCAGTTTGGAGCTCATGCCGGCGACAGCATGGGTGACGGCGGATTTGAAATGGCAAATTCACTTCCGGGTTGCTTACCTCGCTTCAAAACTGCTTCAAAAGTGAATTAATTCTGAATTAATCTCGAATTTCAGTGCATTCCGAAAAACCTACCCAGGCCTAGAGAGTCCAGCTAAATCATGTTACTCGTTGCAAATCCTGACAGGGAGAACGACGAAATAGAAACAATGCTATGAAACTACTCATTTTCCCCCATGTTCCTGTTCTTCCAGATCAACAACTTGCAGGCAAACACCAGCGAGGTCTTATACCATTCCCTTTCTGAACGGGATTTGCAGATTGCACACTTGAAGAATGAGTCAGAGGCGCTAAAGAAGAGCTATTCCCTGACTACAGGTGCGTTTCGCAGTAACGTTACGTCTCTTCCTCTCTCTTTTCCCAAAATACCTGGAGGACCACAGTTGGGGAACTGATGGTTACTATAGGGCAGGGGTAGGGAACCTATAGCTCGGGAGCCAGATGTGGCTCTTTTCATGGTTGCATCTGGCTCTCCAGAGCAGCCCGGGCCTCAGTTTCCCAGCATGCAGCGGGGAGGAGTGACGCAAATGCGGCGCGACTGCCGCTTCCGCGCTGCCATTGCCGCGTCTTCCTCATCCCCCTTCACCCTTTCCTTCTCATTCTCTCCTTCCTTTTCCCTCCCTCTCTCCCCTTCCTTCTTTCCTCCATTCTCCCTCTTCCTTTCTCTTCCTTCCTTCCTTCCTTTCTCCCCCTTCACCCTTCTCCTTCTTTTTCCCTCTCTCCCTCCCCTTCCTTCTTTCCTCCATTCTCCCTCTTTCTTTCTTTCTTCCTTCCTTTTCCTTCCTTCCTTTCTCCCCCTTCACCCTTTCCTTCTCCTTCATTTTCCCTCCCTCTCTCCCCTTCCTTCTTTCCTCCATTCTCCCTCTTCCTTCCTTCCTTTTCCTTCCTTTCTTTCTCCCCATCACTCTTTCCTTCTCCTTCTCTCCTTCCCTTTCCCTCCCTCTCTCCCCTTCCTTCTTTCCTCCATTCTCCCCTTCCTTCCTTCCTTCCTTCCTTTTCCTTCCTTCCTTTCTCCCCTTCACCCTTTTGTTCTCCTTCTCTCCTTCCTTTTCCCTCCCTCTCTCCTTCCTTCTTTCCTCCATTCTCCCTCTTCCTTCCCTCTTCTTCCTTCCTTTCTTTCTCCCCTTCACCCTTTTGTTCTCCTTCTCTCCTTCCTTTTCCCTCCCTCTCTCCCCTTCCTTCTTTCCTCCATTGACCTTCTTCCCCTTCCTTCTTTCCTTCCTTCCTTTCTCCTCCTTCACCCTTTCCTTCTCCTTCTCTCCCTTCTTTCCTCCATTCTCCCTGCCTCCCTCTTCCTACCTTCCTCTTCTACTCTTTCCCCCCAAGTCTTCCTTTCCTTCTCCTTCCTTTCTTTTCACTTCCCTCTCTCTTCTTATTTTCCCTTCATTATTTTACTTTTTCCTCATTCCCATTACTTTACTTTCCTCCCTTCCCATTTCCTTCTTTCTTTTCCCCTCCTTGTCACTCCTCCTTTTCTTTTCTTCCTTTTCCATAGTTTGTTCTTCTTTTCTTTCTTCCTCTCCCCATCCCTCCTTTATTTCCTCTGTCTTTCTTTCTTTCCCCCTTCCTTCCTTCCGCCTTCTCTTCCTTCCCAGAGTCCTGAGCGTGCCGTCATTCTGCCGGGGGAATCCTTCCCTCATCGTATAGACGTATAGACTCACATTTAGTTGAATTCAGTCTGAAAATATATTATGTATATTATTTGGCTCTCACTGAAATATATTTCCAAATATTTTGCTTTCATGGCTCTCTGAGTCAAAAAGGTTCCCGAACCCTGGTTTAGGGTTATAGCCGTTCTGAGTCCCTCCACGAACGTAGAGAAGAACGGGATATAAAAGGTCTAAATAAATAGTGACACAGTTCAGATACTGTGGGATCGTGGGGTTCACCATTTACGGAGGAGTAACTTAGAGAATTTTAGGGTCTTTCCAATTGGGAAATATTATATTATACTAGCTGTACCCGGCACGCGTTGCTGTGCCCTATTTAGGAGATGCGAGAAAGTCTGAGTATGTAAGGGTTGGAAATGATGTTAGTTATGGTGTTGAAGTGAATTGGGTGTGTTATGTTTGTGCCTCAGCTCTTTGCCTGCAGTCCTTCGGGTTTGACTTGTACCATGGCCAGGACGGATCAGCTTGGGGAGGGCTTGTCCTGTCAGGGGATCTCTATCTTCACAGGTGCGTCCAGTGTCTGTTGGGGGACTGTTAAAAATCCTTTCCGTATCCTTTTTAGCCACCTTTCTCAAGATCTTCATGGGCTTCTGATTTGAAAGTGTTGGAGGAGGCTCTGGCAGTTTGTTATGGGTCGGAATGTTCATGTTGGCTGGCCAGTACAGCAGTTATGCAAATCCGCCCTTATTGGCAGCCAATCATGTTTTCAGAATGTAGAGGCTGGGAGAGTCTTTGGCAGCCCCGGAGGATGCTGGGAAATGTAGTTTTATTTTTACTCGTTGTTTTGGGGGCCTTTTAGGCTTTGGGGGGGAAGTTTCTTTGCTACAAACGTACCTTGCTTGAGGCCTATTTCTGTTGGCAAGTTTTGTGTTTCTGCGTTGTAAGGTTTCTCTGTTTCAGGTAGTCTTCACATGACGACTGTTCCTTTATATATATAGATCAGGGCTGTCCAACAGGCGGCCCTGGGGCCGTACATGGCCCCCGAGCCCCTTTCCTGCGGCCCCCTAACTTGTTTTAATAAAATACAAATTAAATAATAATAATAAAATAAAATAAAAAATACCTACTTCCGGGTTTTGGCAAGCAACGCAAGAATACGCCAGCCACAGACGGATTTCGAGGGAGGTCGAAATCCCGTCTGTGGCTGCGTAGTCTCGCAATAGCTGCCGAAATCTTGGGTCCCGCGGGATTTGCGGCCGGCCTGGGCGCGTGCCTCCTCCTCCTCGCAGCTGCTTCCAGGCCAGCCCCCATTCCCTCAGAGAGAGGGAGGAGGGGAGTGAGGCAGGAAAGCCCCTCCTGGCTCCGTCCTCTTCCTGTGGAGGGCCCTCGCTTCCTGCCCCACGGATGGGAGAGCCGCCCCGCCCGGCCTGAGCTTGGCCTCGGCTCCAGCAAGGCTCTTCGGGGACGGCGTTGGCGTTGGCACCCGGCCCTGTGGCGGGGCTCCCCGCAGTATGGGTAAGGAAGGGCCTGGCTCGAATCAATCAATCTAAAAACAGTGGGACGTTGGGGAGGGGGAGGGTCCCTCAGCGGCGGTTTCCTTGGCGACGCTTCCTTCCTCCCTCGCGCCCCTCCCCTTGTTGTGCTGCCTTCACCCGCGTGCAGGGCGCAACATGGCTTCCTTTGCGCCTGCCCCCGCGGCTTGTTTTCCCTTCAGGGAGGGAGGGAGCTCTTTGGGCCTCTTCCACCCGCCTCTGGGAAAGGAGGCCCCATCAAGTCCTGCAGCGGCATTGAGGTGTTTGGTTTTTTTTGGTGTGTCCAAATTTGAGTGTGGACTCAAATAACTCAAAGGTATTAGGAAACATTCACCCAAATCCACCAGTGTTCCCATTGGGCATATTGAGTATTCATGCCAAGTTTGGTCCAGATCCATCATTATTTGAGTCCACAGTGCTCTCTGGATGGAGGTGAACTACAACTCCACAACTCAAGGTCAATTGTAAGTAAATTGGAGCTGGGGAGGGGGCGGAGCTGGGGAAGGGGCGGAGCCAGGGGAGGGGGAGGAGCCGGGGCGGAGGCAGACCCTTCGGCCCCCCAGGTGATCAGTGACCGGAATTCCGGCCCTTGGGCCCGTAGAAGTTGGACAGCCCTGATATAGATCATACTAATATTATGAGTGATATATTCATATTATGTTAATAATATAGTATGTTTTTATGTAGATATGACATGACTTCTCACGGGGTGAGAAGGGCAGCATACAAATGGTGTAAATAAGTAAATAAATAAATCCAAGATTTTGTAAGATGCAGCCATGGCAGTTTAAAATGGAGTCATGGTCATGATGGTATGCCGTGAAACAACCTATAGCACTATAACAATAAAATATGAAGAGGTCCATAGTGCTATAATGGCATAATCTGACAAGGCCTATAGCACTGTAATGGTAAGATATAAAAGGGCCTATAATACTATTATTTATTTATTTATTTATTTATTTATTTGCTTACTTTATTTATATTCCGCTGTTCTCACCCCGAAGGGGACTCAGAGTAGATTACATTACACATACTTAGCAGACAATCCCTGACGTTTCCACATACACAGGGGTCGGGAACCTTTTGGACTGAGAGAGCCATAAAAGCAAAATATTTGGAAAATTATTTCAGTGAGAGCCATATAATATATTTTAAGACTGAATTCAACTAAATGTGAGTCTATACGTACATACGATGAGGAAAGGATTCCCCGGCAGAATGACGGGACACTTCAGACCTGGCTCTGCACAAGGCACGCTCAGGACTCTGGGAAGGAAGAGAAGACGGAAGGAAGGGGGAAAGAAAGAAAGAAAAACAGAGGAAAAAAGGAGGGAAGGGGAGAGGAAGAAAGAAAAGAAGAACGAACTATAGAACAGGAAGAAAAGAAAAGCAGGAGAGAGACAAGGAGGGGAAAAGAAAGAAGGAAATGGGAAGGGGGGGAAAGGGAAGGGTGAGGAAAAGAAAGGAAAGGGAATGAGGAAAAAGTAAAATAATGAAGGGAAAAGAAGAAAAGAAAAGGGGAGAGAGGGGAAAGTGAAAAGAAAGGAAAGAGAAGGAAAGGAAGACTTGGGGGAAAGAATATAAGAGGGAAGGAAGGAAGAGGGAGGGAGAATGGAGGAAAGATGGAAGGGGAGAGAGGGAGGGAAAAGGAAGAAGGAAAGGGTAAAGGGGAGAAAGGAAGGAAGGAAGAGGTAGGAAGAATGGAGGAAAGGAAGGAGAGGGATGGAGAAGGAAGGAGAGAAGGAAAGGGTGAAGGGGAGAAAGAAAGGAAGGAAAAGGAAGGAAGAGGGAGAATGGAGGATAGGAAGGAGAGGAAGGGAGAAGGAAGGAAAAAAGGAAAGGGTGAAGGGGAGAAAGAAAGAAAGAAAGGAAGGAGGGAGGGAGGGAGAAGAGGGAGAATGGAGGAAAGAAGGAAGGTGAGAGTGGGAGGGAAATGAAGGAGAGAAGGGTTAAGGGGAGATAGGAAGGAATAGGAAGGAAGGAAGAGGGAGAATGGAGGAAAGAAGGAAGGAAGGTGAGCATGGAAAGGGAAATGAAGGAGAGGAAGGGTGGAGAAAGAAAGGAGATAGGAAGGAAGGAAGGAATGGAGGAAGGAAGGGAGGGAGGGAGGAAAGAAGGAGAAAAGAATGAAGGGAGAAAGGAGGGAAAAGGAAGGAGGAAGGGAGAAAGGAAAGAAGGGGTGAAGTGGGAGAAAGGAAGGAAGGAGGGAGGGAGAATGGAGGAAGGAAAGAAGGAGGGAGGGGAAAGGGCAGGGGGAGAGGGACAGAAAAGGAAGGAGAGAAGGAGAAGGAAAGGGTGAAGGGGAGAAAGGAAGGAAGGAAGAGGGAGAATGGAGGAAAGAAGGATGGGGATGGAGGAAAGAAGGAAGGGGAGAGGCATGGAAAAGGAAGGAGAGAAGGAGAAGGAAAGGGTGGAGAAAGAAAGAAAGGAAGAGGAAGGAAGGATGGAGGAAAGAAAGAGAATGGAGGAAAGAAAGAAAGGGAGAGAGGGAGGGGAAAGGAAGGAGAGAAGGAGAAGGAAAGAGTGAAGGGGAGAAAGAAAGGAAGGAAGAGGAAGGAAGAATGAGGGAGAATGGAGGAAAGAATGAATGGGGGAGAGGGAGCTGCATGCTGGGAAACCGAGGCCCGGGCTGCTCTGGAGAGCCAGATGCAATCATGAAAAGAACCACACCTGGCTCCCGAGCCATAGGTTCCCTACCCCTGATATAGACGAACAGAGGCAAACTCTGGCCTCCAGGGGGAGCTGACACACTCCTCACCTCTCAGCGTTCCCAGCGTCCCTTGTTGTTCCTTCCGCATTCCTCAGCGTTACTGGAGTTCTTTAATGGCCTCATAATTCAGTCAAAATTTGCCTCCCCACTTAATGTGGTGCCTTTATCTCCTACTCGACAGATGCAACTGTCTTTCGGGCTGAAAATTATTATTATTATTATTATTATTATTATTATATGCTGGATTTCGTATCACAAAACCACAAGTCGAACACTTCCCAAGTGTCTAGGACTGTGCGATGTATTTTCGAATGATGTGCGCAGATCCAAGTCAGGTGGCCTTTTACAGTTGACAGATCGTGGTTTTGTCAATGTTTATTGACAAATTGAGACCATCAGGGGGGCCCTGCTCTCGATCCCACCGGCTTCTGTTACCTTATAACATTACTAGCTGTACCCGGCACGCATTGCTGTGCCCTATTTAGGAGTCTGACAGTTTGTTATGGGTCGGAATGTTCATGTTGGCTGGCCAGTACAGCAGTTATGCAAATCCGCCCTTATTGGCAGCCAATCATGTTGTCAGAATGTAGAGGCTGGGAGAGTCTTTGGCAGCCCTGGAGGATGCTGGGAAATGTAGTTTTATTTTTACTCGTTGTTTTGGGGGCCTTTTAGGCTTGGGGGGGGGAGTTTCTTTGCTACAAACGTACCTTGCTTGAGGCCTATTTCTGTTGGCAAGTTTTGTGTTTCTGCGTTGTAAGGTTTCTCTGTTTGAGGTAATCTTCACATGAGGGCTCTTCCTTTATATATATAGATTACGAGCAAACTTTCCTTTTCCTTGGTGAGCGTGTTTTTTCCTTGAGACATCCCTCCAAATTTCTGGTGTCCCATCCCATAGGGCTGGTGACCAGTTTGCAGAAGGACACGACCGTGAAGGACCAGAGGATCCAGGAGCTCAAAATGGACGCCGAAAAACTGAGGAGGGAGATCCGGGAGAAGGACAACCAACTGGCTCGTATTTCTGCACAGGTGACTGGCGATTGCGTTGCCTCCGAACCATATGTGGACTCAACACATCTAGTGGATTATTCCCCTCTTTCACTTATGTAAACAAATGGTTTGTTGTTTAAGCCAGTGTTTCCCAACCAGGGTGCCGTGGCCCACTAGTGTGCCGTGAGCAATCATCAGGTGTGCCGTGGGAAATGGGAACCTCCAGTACCCTTTCTTCCCCCTCCTGCCGAACACTTTTCCTTCTCCACTCGGGCTCCCTTCTTCCCAGCCTCGCTCTGCTCGCTTTGCCTCGCTTTGCTCTGGGGCGAGTCTGCGCAGTAGAGCACGCACGGGTCACGTTTTCCTCCTTCCCCCTCCCCTCCTGAACACGCTTACGTGCCCCCTCGGATCAAGATGGCGGCAGAAGCGGCAGTGGAGAAGGAAAAGTAAGTGTTGGGCAGGAGGGGGAAGAAAGGGCGCGAAGGGGAAGAGGGAGGAAGAGGTCTCTGTCCAAAGCTGGCATGGGCAAACTGGGACCTTCCAGGTGTTTTGGACTCCAACTCCCACCATTCCTAGCAGCCTCAGGCCCTTTTCCTTTCCCCCTCAGCCACTTAAGCAGGAAAGGGCCTCAGGCTGTTAGGAATGGGGGGAGTTGGAGTCCAAAGCACCCAGAGGGCCGAAGTTTTCCCATGCCTGTTTGAGGGACCTTAAAGTGGTGAGCCTCCTTCCAACATTGTGATTCTGGATAGAAAACAAACAACACAACATAACATTGTTTCAGTCCACAGTGCTCTCTGGGTGTACAGTAGGTGAACTACAACTTCCAAACTCAAGGTCAATTCCCAAGCAAACCCTTTCAGTACTTTCTGTTGGTAATGAGAGTTCAATATGCCAAGTTTGGTTCAATTCCATTGCTGCAAGAGTTCAGGATGCTCTTTGATTATGTGTTAACTATAAATCCCAGAAACTGTAACTCCCAAATGTCAAGGTCTGTTTTCTCCAAACTCCATCTGTGTTCATATTTGGGCATATTGAGTATCTATGCCAAGTTTGGTCCTGATCCAATATTGTTTGAGTCCATAGTGCTCTCTGGATATAGGTGAACTACAACTCCAAAACCCAAGGTCAATACCCACAAAAGTCTTATAGTATTTTCTCTTGGTTATGGGAGTTCTGTGTGGGAAGTTAGTGTCTTTCTGCCATTCCTCCCAGGATATCGATGTTGTGTTCATCGAAACAGGCCCAGGTTTCACACTGAGTGTATAAATACATTTAAAAACATATTAACTATATGTATTACTGTGTTAGAGTGTCGTTTTGTGTCATTTTGGTTGGTGGTGTGCCCCAGGATTTTGGAAATGTAAAAAGTGTGCCGCGGCTCAAAAAAGGTTGGGAAACACTGGTTTAAGCTTTAACAAATGCCACGAAAAATTTGTGAATGTTCTTTGATCCATTTTCAGTGGAACTGAGTGCATCAGGTACATCCAGAGGAAGAAGTAGACACACAGACTCCAGTACTGGGCTTTTATAATAGTTTTTAGGCATGGTTAGGTTCCATTGAAATCTTCGTAATTCGGAATAAATTCGGATCAAATTCCTTTTTGAAGCAAATTCGAAGCGATTTGGGAACCCGGAAGTATCCTTGCCATTTCGAAGCTTTTTCCACCATTTCTCTTACGAATCAATAAGTGAGTCGGAAATTATTCAGCTTTTCAAACCAGTTTGGATGGCTTTCCTTTGGTTTCCTTTCTCTCCTCGTCAGTCCCAAGCGAGAGGCACTGTTTAACCCAGTTTGAATGGCTTTCTTTTGGTTTCCTTTCTCTCCCACGTCAGTCCCGAACGAGAGCCGCTGTTTAACTCAGTTTGGATGGCTTTCCTTCGGTTTCCTTTCTTTCCCGTGTCAGTCCCAGGCAAGAGCCGCTGTTTAACCCAGTTTGGATGGTTCTCCTTCGGTTTCCTTTCTCTCCCACGTTAGTCCTCCATTTTTGTGTGTTTGCTTTGTGTTGTTTTCTGTATGCAGGGGTAAAGTTGTGGGTTAGTGAAGGAGTGAGCTGCTCTGAAGCTGTCAATCACTGCTGGCTGAAGAATTTAGCCTCATCTCGCAAACAAAACAAACAATCAGAGCAGCTAGTCTTAAACACACACTCAGATTTCTAATGCACTCTAAGACAAGGCTTACCTGAAGCAAAGGCAGCAAAGATTGCTTCCTCAACTTCTGTGGGAACTCAACTGCCACTTGAGCTCAGACCCTGGCTTATATAGGTTAAACAGGAAGCAAACACTCACTCCCAGATAGCTTCAAAGAACAGGGAACAATCAGTCACTAATTGCTGCCCTGAAACGGTTGGCTGAAGAATTTCGAATGCACTCTTAAGACAAGGCTTACCTGACAATGCTTACCTCACTCGTTCATACACATCCTTCTTCACTCCTAGTCCATTCATTCACTCATTTATACTCACCATCCTTCTTCACTCCTAATTCATTCACTCATTCATACTATCTTTCTTCACTCCTAATTAATTCATTCACTCATTCATACTCACCATCCTTCTTCACTCATAGTCCATTCATTCACTCATTCATACTCACCATCCTTCTTCACTCATAGTCCATTCATTCACTCATTTATACTCACCATCCTTCTTCACTCCTAATTCATTCACTCATTCATACTCACCATCCTTCTTCACTCATAGTCCATTCATTTACTCATTTTTACTCACCGTCCTTCTTCACTCACAGTGCATTCATTCACTTGTGTGTGTGTGTGTGAGGAGTGACTTGAGAAACTGCAAGTTGCTTCTGGTGTGAGAGAATTGGCCGTCTGCAAGAATGTTGTCTAAGGGACGCCCAGCTGTTTTGATGTTTTACCATCCTTATGGAAGGCTTCTCTCATGTTCCTGCATGGGTAGCTGGAACTGACAGAGGGAGCTCATCCGCGTCCCCCCCCCCCGGATTCTAACCTCAAAGTGGGCGGTACTGCCACCTAGTGGGTGGTGAGGCAATCCAAGGGGACGGTGGGAGGCTCGGGGGAATTTGGGGGGCGGTGAACCCCTTTAAGAGGGTGATAAACAATTGGGGGTTCTGTGTGCCAAGTTTGGCTCAATTCCATTGTTGGTGGAGTTCAAAATGCTCTTTGATTATAGGTGAACTATAAATCCCAGCAACTACAACTCCCAAATGAGAAGGGCTATTTTCTCAAAACTCCACCAGTGTTCAAATTTGGGCATATTGAGTATTTGTGCCAAATTTCATCCAAATCCATAGTTGTTTGGGTTCATGGTGCTCTCCAAATGTAGGTGAGCTACATCTCCCCTAAATCACTGCCCATTCCTCCCAAACCCCTCCAGTATTTTTTGTTGGTCGTGTGGGTTCTCTGTGCCAAGTTTGGTCCAGTTCTGTAATTTGTGGGGGTCTCAGTGGTCTGTGGAAGTCAGAGCTGAATCGATTGAAGGTACTGCAAATCCCATCATCCGTTGTCCATACTCCCCCAAACATATTGTTTTTGTGATTAATCACTATGCTTTAATTAGGCTCAATTTGTAACAATGAAAATACATCCTGCATATTAGATATTTGCATTAGAATTCATAAGAGTAGCAAAATTATTTACGAAAATATGGATGGGGGTCGCCACAACATGAGGAACCTTATTCAGGGCTCACGGCATTAGAAAGGTTGAGAACCACTGCATTAATTTCTAGGGGGCCGGTGAGTTAAAGATTTTCTGAAAGGGGGGCGGTAGGCTGAAAAAGTTTGGGAACCACTGTTCTAAATGGTTCTAAAGTACTTATAAAACTAAAGTTCTGGTGGTGAACACTAGGTGGTGCTGGTACTTTGCTTCTACAGTGTTGCTAAAGTTCTGGTGGTGAACACTAGGTGGCGGTGGCGGTGGTGCTTTGCTTCTACAGTGTTGCTAAAGTTCTGGTGGTGAACACTAGGTGGTGCTGGTGCTTTGCTTCTACAGTGTTGCTAAAGTTCTGGTGGTGAACACTAGGTGGCGCTGGTGCTTTGCTTCTACAGTGTTGCTAAAGTTCTGGTGGTGAACACTAGGTGGCGGTGGTGCTTTGCTGCTACAGTGTTGCTAAAGTTCTGGTGGTGAACACTAGGTGGTGCTGGTACTTTGCTGCTACAGTGTTGCTAAAGTTCTGGTGGTGAACACTAGGTGGTGCTGGTACTTTGCTTCTACAGTGTTGCTAAAGTTCTGGTGGTGAACACTAGGTGGTGCTGGTACTTTGCTGCTACAGTAGGGGAGCTGTGGCAATGACAACATTCACACTTGCCTCCATTTATTTATTTATTTATTTACTTCATTTCTATTCCGCCCTTCTCACCCCGCAGGGGACTCTGGGCAGATCACAATGTACACATTACATTTAGACACACAAACACACAAGACAGACAGAGGCAATTTAACATCTGGCCACCAGGGGGAGCTGTGGCAATGACAACATTCACACTTGCCTCCATTTATTTATTTATTTACTTCATTTCTATTCCGCCCTTCTCACCCCGCAGGGGACTCTGGGCGGATCACAATGTACACATTACATTTAGACACACAAACACACAAGACAGACAGAGGCAATTTAACATCTGGCCACCAGGGGGAGCTGTGGCAATGACAACATTCACACTTGCCTAGAATTTATTTATTTATTTATTTTTTTACTTCATTTCTATTCCGCCCTTCTCACCGCAGGGACTCAGGGCGGATTACAATGTACACATTACTTTTAGACACACAAACACACAAGACAGACAGAGGCAATTTAACATCTGGCCTCCAGGGGGAGCTGTGGCAATGACAACATTCACACTTGCCTAGAATTTATTTATTTATTTATTTTTTTACTTCATTTCTATTCCGCCCTTCTCACCCCGCAGGGGACTCAGGGCGGATTACAATGTACACATTACTTTTAGACACACAAACACACAAGTCAGACAGAGGCAATTTAACATCTGGCCACCAGGGGGAGCTGTGGCAATGACAACATTCACACTTGCCTAGAATTTATTTATTTATTTATTTACTACATTTCTATTCCGCCCTTCTCACCCCGCAGGGGACTCAGGGTGGATCACAATGTACACATTACATTTAGACACACAAACACACAAGACAGACAGAGGCAATTTAACATCTGGCCACCAGGGGGAGCTGTGGCAATGACAACATTCACACTTGCCTCCATTTATTTATTTATTTACTTCATTTCTATTCCGCCCTTCTCACCCCGCAGGGGACTCAGGGTGGATCACAATGTACACATTACATTTAGACACACAAACACACAAGACAGACAGAGGCAATTTAACATCTGGCCACCAGGGGGAGCTGTGGCAATGACAACATTCACACTTGCCTCAATTTATTTATTTATTTACTTCATTTACTTATTTTTTGTGGTTTTTCACCCTTTAATTTTATTGGGGGGGGGGGGGGTTGGTGGTAAACATATCTTTTGGCGTGGGGATTTTTGTGGCCTGGTTTGGTGTTTGTGGGTTCAGCGGTTTTGCTGTCTATAGGTTACTCACCACGACAGCTCTCATTTTATATATATATAGATTAAGACCTCTAGATTATAGATTAAGATGCCTGCCATGGATTCAGGTGAAACATCAGGAAAGAATGCTACTGGAACATGGCCATATAGCCCAGAGAACTCACAGCATCTCGAGCTGTGATAACACCACTGTTGAAAAAACCAGCACTGGATCCCACTCAATTAGTGAACTATCGGCCAGTTTCCAATCTCCCCTATTTGGGCAAAGTCATGGAACGTGTGGTGGCTTCGCAACTCCAGGGATTCTTGGTAGACACTGATTATCTTGATCCGGCACAGTCTGGCTTTAGGCCGGGACATGGGACTGAAACAGCCTTAGTCGCCTTGGTAGATGATCTACGCCGGGAACTCGACAGGGGGAGCGTGTCCCTGTTGGTTCTGCTGGACTTCTCAGCGGCTTTCGATACCGTAGACCACGGTATCCTTCTGGGTCGCCTTGCAGATATGGGGCTTGGGGGTACTGCATTGCAGTGGCTCCAATCCTTTCTGGAAGGTCGCACCCAGAAGGTGTTACTGGGTGACACCTGTTCGACCCCACAACCATTGTCGTGTGGAGTCCCTCAGGGTTCAGTTCTGTCCCCGATGTTATTTAACATCTACATGAAACCGCTGGGAGAGATCATTCGGAGTTTCGGAGTAAGGTGTTACCTGTACGCAGATGACATCCAGATCTGTCACTCCTTCCCACCTGTCACCAAGGAGGCTGCCCAGACTTTGAACGGGTGCTTGGCTGCTGTGTCGGACTGGATGAGGGCTAGCAAATTGAAACTTAATCCAGACAAGACAGAGGTCCTCCTGGTCAGTTGAAAGGCCGAACAGGGCATAGGGTTACAGCCTGTGTTGGACGGGGTTACACTCCCCCTGAAGACGCAGGTTCGCAGCTTGGGAGTGATCCTGGACTCATCGCTGAGCCTGGAAGCCCAGGTCTCGGCGGTGGCCAGGGGAGCTTTTGCACAGTTAAGACTCGTGCGCCAGTTGCGCCCGTACCTTGGGAAGTCTGATCTGGCTACGATCGTCCACGCTCTGGTCACATCCCGAATAGATTACTGCAACGCGCTCTACGTGGGGCTGCCTTTGAAGACAGTTTGGAAATTACAACTAGTCCAACGGGCGGCAGCCAGATTACTAACTGGAGCTACATACAGGGAGCATACCACCCCCCTGTTGTGTCAGCTCCACTGGCTGCCGGTCCAATTCCGGGCTCAATTCAAAGTGCTGGTGTTGACCTTTAAAGCTCTATGCGGTTCTGGCCCAGCTTACTTGTCCGAACGCATCGGCCGCTACGTCCCACCTCGTACTTTAAGATCATCCGGGGAGGCCCTGCTCTCGCTCCCGGCGGCTTCCCAGGTGCGGCTGGTGGGGACGAGGGAGAGGGCCTTCTCGGTGGTGGCTCCCCGTCTGTGGAATGCGCTGCCTAGTGACATACGATCAATTCCATCCCTCCTGACATTTAGGAAAAAAGTGAAAGCCGGGATGTGTGACCAGGCGTTCGCATAGCAGCACAGGACAGCACTTTAGTAGTTTTAATGGAAAGTTGGTGAATAGGGCTCAATGCTTTTATGGACAGAACACTGTTTTTAACCTAGGTGAATGCATAGGATGTGTGAATATAATTGTATTTTAATGTATTTTAGTGTCGAATGCTGGAGGGTTTTATATTGTGTTTTATACTGCAATTGTGATGTAGGCATCAAATTATGCCTTTTGGAAGCCGCTCTGAGTCCCCCCTCGGGGGTTGAGAAGAGCGGGGTAAAATGCCATAAATAAATAATAATAAAATAAATAAATAAATTGTTGTTGTTATTATTATTATTATTATTATTATTATTATTATTATTATGGTGACTTCCAGACTAGCAGAAAGGGGTTGGACTGGATGGCCTTCCTTCCCACCATGACTGTAAAACTGCTAATATCTCTGAGGTGGCATGGCCATCTGTTGGAAGGGCTTTGATTGTGTCTTCCTTTGCGGCCGAATGGGGTTGGATTGGATGGCCTTTGGGGGACCCTTCTGACCTTAGTGTTTTCTGTCATTCTCCTTCAGGGGAATAAATAAGATAAGTGAAGGGAACCGTTGCTGTTGACGCCAAGGTTTCAAAAAGTCCCGGCTTCCTTTGTTACAGGACGAAGGAGCGCTGAAGGAAGAGTGCATATGGAGGTTGCAGCAGCTGCAAGAAATGGGGCGCCGGGAGCGGCTCATCAGGTCAGACATGGATCTGGCTGCGACACAGGTATGGGCGGAAGCTACACTTAGATTGCAATAAGCAAAATGATCGTGTATCCCATCTATTTGAGTTAAGAGGGCCACGTGTCCTGCCTATAGAGCAGGGGTCGGGAACCTAAGTCTCGCGAGCCAAGTATGGCTCTTTTGATGATTGCATCTGGCTCTCCAGAGCAGCCCGGGCATCAGTTTCCCAGCATGCAGTGGGGAGGAGTGACGCAAATGTGCCGCGACTGCCACTTCCACGCCATCGCCGCCTCTTCCTCGTCCCCCGCTGCTTTCGGGGCCCTGTGCCCTCTTCACCCTGAATGGCGGAGCCCGGCGGCAGCACCTCATCCTCGTCTTCCTCTTCGTCCTCCGCCACGGGCCTCGGGGGAGGCGGTGGAGGTGGGATGAGTCCTTCCTAAGAATCTTCGTTCGTGAAGTAATGCCGAGAATGTTATAGTACAGTGCTGTCCAACTTCTGCGGGGTCCAGGGCCGGATAAGAGGTCACTGATGACCTGGGGGCCGCTCGGCCCCGCCCCAGGCCCCGCCCCAACCCAGGCCCCCGCCCCTCCTAAAACGGCCGGTGGGGCAGAAGGCGGCGCCAAGAGCAGCGCGTCACAGGCCTGGCGTGACGCGCTGCCCCTTGGCACCGCCTACTCCTCCTTTCGGCACCCCTCCCTAGGGCGGAGGGGGAAAAGGAGGAGTAGGCGGCGCCAAGAGCAGCGCGTCACGCCAGGCCTGTGACGCTCTGCTCTTGACGCCACCTACTCCTCTTGGCGCCCCCGCTCCGCCCTAGGAGGAGGGGCGCCGAAAAAGGGCAGAAGGCGGCACCAAGGGGCAGCGCATCACGCCAGGCCTGTGACGCGCTGCTCTTGGCGCCGCCTTCTGCCCTTTTGGCGGCTCCCGCCCTAGGTAGCGAGGGGGCGCCAAAGGAGGAGAGGCGCGCCAAGAGCAGCGCGTCACGCCAGGCCTGTGACGCGCTGCTCTTGGCGCCGCCTTCTTTCTCGGTGGCTCCCCGCCCTAGGTAGGGAGGGCGCCGAAAAAGGAGGAGGAGCTAGCTCTCTTCCTCCTCCCTGCCCCCCCTCCCCCGCCCCCCCGGCCCCCGGCCGCCCATTTTTAAAAAAAAATTCGATTTTTTTTAAAAAATTAAAAATGGCAGCTGAGGGCATAGGTGGGGCCGTGTCAAACAGGCTACGGGGCCGCCAGTTGGACAGCCCTGTTATAGTACAATGTAATATATAATATTAATATTGTGCTATGGCAATAATATAATATATCGTATATACATATAATATTGATAATATTATAATGTAATACAATATAATACTACTACTAATAATATGATATTATAATTATATATTTTATATTACATGTAATATTACTAATAATATTACAGTATAATGTTATTCTCTCAGCATTACTTCACGAACAAAGATTCTTAGGAAGGACTCATCCCACACTTTCTACAAGCGCGTTGATTACTAAAAAGGCCAATCTGAGATAGGCAAGCCCGGTTGCAGAAAGCACAGCAGAAAGTCTCCTTGGGTGATGTTGTTTCCAAGTTGCGGTTCTTTCTGCGTTGTCGTTTCTCTTCGAGACCCGTTCGGCATGCCTTCTCAAAAGAGGCCACAGCATTGTGGATAATGCATCTCCATGCCTCCCGATGTGAGGCCAGAGTGGACCATTGTTGGTGATCAATCTGGCCGAGCCTGAGATGTTGTTTCAGGGAGTCCTTATATCTCTTTTTGGGGGCGCCTCTCTTGCGCTGACCCGTGGTGAGTTCACCATAGAGTAGTATCTTTGAGAGTCAGTGGTCCTCCATCCTAGATCTGTACCCTGCCCAGCGCAGGTTTGTTCTCAATAGCGTGGCCTCAATGCTGGTGACCCCTGCCTGCTCAAGGACAGCAACATTCGTCACATAGTCGGTCCAGTGTATATTTAGGATTGTGCGAAGACAGCGCTGATGAAAGTGTTTGAGGTGTCGTAGGTGTTGGCAATAGGTGACCCATGTTTCAGACCCATAAAGGAGAACAGACAGTACGATAGCTCTGTACACACTGATTTTGGTGCTTTGCCTCAGGTGCTTGTTGCTCCAGACTCTTTTGTGAAGCCTTCCGAATGCACTCTATGCCTTTGATAATCTGTGATCTATCTCTTTGTCAATCTTGGCGCCTGAGGAGATGATGCTTCCCAGGGAGGTGAACTGCTGAACGGACTTAAGCACAGATTCGCCTATGCTGACATGGGGATGATGGTGTTCTTCCTATGGTGCGGGCTGGTAGAGGACTTCCCTTTTCTTCAGGCTGACTTCCAGCCCAAACAGCTCTGTAGCTGTTGCAAAGGAGGATGTCAGGCGCTGCAGGGCTGCTTCTGAATGTGCGACAAGGGCAGCAGCATCAGCAAAAAGCAGCTCACGGACTAGATAGTATATACTACTAGTAGTATATAATGTTATAGTACAATGTAATATATAATACTAGCTGTACCCGGCATGCGTTGCTGTGCCCTATTTAGGAGATGCGAGAAAGTCTGAGTATGTAAGGGTTGGAATTGATGTTAGTTATGGTGTTGTTGGGGTCATGGCTGTGTTGTTGTGGGTTGTTTTGGTGGGTGGGATGTTGGAGTCCTGTGGAGTTGTCGTTGTGTGGTGTTGCTGGCGTTCTGCATAGCTTGTGGAGAGTCGTTGGCAGCCCTGGAGGATGCTGAGAAATGTAGTTTTTTTTACTCGTTGTTTTGGGGGCCTTTTAGGTTTTGGGGGGGAAAGTTTCTTTGCTACAAACGTACCTTGTCTGAGGCCTATTTGTGTTGGCAAGTTTGGTGTCTCTGCGTTGTAAGGTTTCTCTGTTTGGGACGGTCTTTCCATGAGGACTCTTCCTTTATATATATAGCATATATATATATGCTATCGTACTGATTGCAGCTTGTTCAACTTAAGCCGTTGTGGGTTGTTCTGGTGGGTGGGATGTTGAAGTCCTGGAGAGTTGTCGGTGTGTGGTGTTGCTGGCATTCTGCATAGCTTGTGGATATACAATGTTTTTGTCTTTCCGTCTGCTGTGTTGATGTAGAGGTTGATGCTTGTGTGGGTGGGGTACTTTGGAAGTGAGTGGAGGTACTTGAAATCCCATCATCCATGGTGTGCCCTCCTCTAAACTGCAGTTGGATGGAGTGTGGGTCATGGGGGCACTGTGTGCCAAATTGGGTCTTTATCGGTCTTGGTTCTGGGCCACAGTGGTCTGTGGGGAATGAAGGGTTTGAAAGTACTACAAATCCCATAATCCATGGAGGTACATCAAATCCCATCATCCATGGTCCACCCTCCTCCAAACTGCAGTAGAATGTAGCATGGGTCATAGGGGCTCTGTGTGCCAAGGTAGGTTACTGTAAATTCAGGCCATACACAATGTCCCATGAGCTGAGGCCTAGTCAGGAAAATCAAGTTAATGAAGCCTTACTGTCAATTCAGGCCACACACAATGTCCCAAGAGCTGAGGCCTAGTCGGGAAAATCAAGTTAATGAAGCCTTACTGTCAATTCAGAGCTTAAACAGCATCCCATTAAGTGAGGCCTAGTGAGGGAAATCAAGTTAATGAAGCCTTACTGTCAATTTTGGGCGTGGTCTGTGATTTGTAGGGGTTTAAATTTTCTGTGGGAAGTGAATTGGGTGTTTGTGTTGGCGACTGCCTCAGGCCTTTGCCTTATCCTCCTCTGCCAGTTTATTATGGGTTGGAATGTTCATGTTGGCTGGCCAATAGAGGCGTTATGCAAATACTCCCTCATTGGCAGCCAATCATGTTGTCAGAATGTAGAGGCCGGGAGATTCGTTCGCAGCCGCGGAGGATGCTGGGAAATGTAGGGTTTTTTTGTATCGTTGTTTTGGGGGCCTTTTAGGTTTTGGGGGGGAAGTTTCTGTGCTAAAAACCTACCTTGCCTGAGGCCTATTTTTGTTGCCAAGTTTGGTGTCTCTGCCTTGTAAGGTTTCTCTGCCTAGGACGGTCGTTCCATGACGGGACCTCCTTTATATAATAGATTAATATTGTGCTATGGCAATAATATACTTGTAAGCTGTTCTAAGTCCTTTTCGGGGTGAAAAGGGTGGCATATAAATGTCTTAAATAAATAAATAAATAAATATCATTATGTGGAAATTCAAGTTTTCAAAAAAATATTCATAAAACATTTTTAAAATTCCTAAAAAATCAGTGGATAACCGAAACATGCTGAAACTCCGCATGCTTAAACTTGTAAAGGTTCCCTACAAGTGTGCCAAGTTTCATCCTAACAGCATTACAAATGACAACAAAACGAGTCTTGCAAATTTACCCGTTGCCACAAACGGAACCAATCTTAACAAAACAGTTACGAAGCTTCGGAAACTCAGATTACGAAACATATCGAGTCCCCTCTGAATCTTTACAAATCGAAGCGTGGGCCATCTGAATCTTCAAAGTGAATCACCAATCAAATTTCAGCCGTTTTTCGCACACTTAAAGTGGAGATCACTTCTGTGAATCGCTTGATTATTACTAACTATGCATTCTTTTTTACCTGACACCAGGCGCAGTCCTTTAGGCACCAAATCACTGAAATACTGTTTTTTCAACTTCCAGAGGATTTGGTGACTGAGCAGCAGGTAATTATAGAATCATTAATAACCCTCACATAGAAAATACTATACAGCGTATCTCTCTATGACAGTGTTTCTCAACCTGGGGGTCGGGACCCCTGCAGGGGTCGTGAGGGGAGTATCAGAGGGGTCACCAAAGACTGTCAGAAAACACATATTTTTTTATGGTCTTCGGAAACCTTTTTAGCAGAGAAGGTTGAAGATTTCTCCACCTGTCCTTCTCTTCCTTTTTGGTGTTGGTGCGCTACAACTCCCAGAATTAAAAAACAGCCCCCAACCCCCCACCCATCCTCACCAGTATTCAATGTTGGCCATGTAGGTAGTGTGCCAAGTTTGTTGCAGATCCATTGTGAGCTGGGTTCAGAGTGCTCTTTGTAGGTGAACTATAAATCCCAGCAACTACAACTCCCAAATGTCACGCTCTATTTTTCCCAAACTCCGCCAGTGTTCACATTTGGGTGTATTGAGTATTTGTGCCAAGTTTGGTCCAGATCCATCTTTGTTTGAGTCCACAGTGCTCTCTGGATGCAACCCTGTTGTTAACATACTCAAGTCAGGTGAGAAGACAATGCGATTGTAAGGTTGCCTTCCCCTAAATGTATAAGAGATGTTTGTACTTGCTTAAAAACAGATTGTGGAAAAGATAAAGCACATGGAAGCGACCAATGTGGAATATTGCCAGAAGGAAATGGAGCTGAGGGAGGAGATGCGCCTCAAAAGAGCCGAAATGGAGCAAGTGTCCGAAAACATTGGGACGTTGAAGAGAGCCTTGGAAGGAGTTCAGGTACCATCATCTGGGGATGGGGATGACAAAAGATCATCTTGGCGTGAGCTAAGTTGTGGCAGGAGAAGGAGTGCTTGTCTTCGTGTGCCTTTTCTTCGTTGTTCCGCGTTTTGGAGTTTAATCCAGTTTAAAGGGAGATATAATCCGGTTTAAAGGGAGATATAATATGGGTTTTGTGTTAAAGCAGGGTTCGGGAACCTTTTTGACTCAGAGAGCCATGAAAGCAAAATATTTGGAAATTTATTTCAGTGAGAGCCATATAATCTATATATATATAAAAAGAGAAGGTCCGTGCAATGTCGCATATAGGCAGCCAAACTATATGCCCCATAACCACTAAACCCCCCCCAACACATTCCACCATACCCCGAGGTACATACAGGGCACAAAAAATCCGCCCTAGATACCTCGGAAGACCCCTAAACACGACCCCCAAAAAACAGCCATTGACACCAAGCATGGCGGCGCTTGGTGAATGCCAGCAGCCTCCTTCCCCCGCGAGGGGAGAGGTGGGGGGAAAGCCTCATTAACACACAATCAGACCACCCCACAACCCCAAACCCTCGCCCTCAGCACTCGCATACTCTGGACACTCGCTCACCAATTCCTCCGCCATCCCGCCGCCTCCTTGGCCTCCTTCGCTACCTCACCGCTGCTTCTCGCCCGATCCCGGCGGGGGCGGGAGCTGGCGGCAACGGAGCCGGCAAGGAGGAGGAGGACAAGGCGGAGGAGGAAGAAAGAGCAGCGGGCGGGGGGAAGGATCGTAACATTTCCTCCTCCTCCGCATCCCCTCCATCGCTGGGGGACCTGCAGCCGCTCTCCGCCGCTTCGGTCACTTCTGGGGCTCTCCGGGGAAGCAACAGTGAAAATACCCCAAAAAACTACAAAAAAACATGGCGGCTGAACCGCCTCCAGTCCGGCCGAAAAGGCTCAGACGAAAGTCAATCCGTCAGGAAAAGGGTCCGGCTGGAAACTGACGCCCAAAGAATGCAGACCGGAGGTCCCGCCCCCTCCTGGCCAGAAGTGCTGCCAGGAAAGATGGCGGCCGCCACGGAGCAGCGGCTACCACACGGAGACCTCCTGGGTACTCCGAGAAGCTTCCGCGCCCCTGAGCCTGCCCTCCAAAGGACGGAGGGTGAAGAAGACAAGGCTTGGGGACGCTGGCCTTGCCGCTACTGCCCTCCAAATGGCAGACGGTGAAGAGAAAAGGACTGGGGTCGCTGCTGCCACCTTCCCGCTGCCCTTCGGCACCGCCAAAGACACCCACAACAAAATACACTCACTTAACTACCACCAAACCACACAATTCGCGATGCCTACCTCTACAGACCCACTACACAACTCACACACAACACACACAACTCCACAAGAGTTCAACATCCCACCCACCAGAACAACCCACAACGACACAGCCATGACCCCACCAACACCATAAGTCACATCACTTCCAACCCTTACATACTCAGACCTTCTCGCATCTCCTAAATAGGGCACAGCAACACATGCCGGGTACAGCTAGTCTATCTATATATATAAAGGAACAGTCGTCATGTGAAGACTACCTGAAACAGAGAAACCTTACAACACAGAAACACAAAACTTGCCAACAGAAATAGGCCTCAAGCAAGGTACATTTGTAGCAAAGAAACTTTCCCCCCAAAACACCTAAAAGGCCCCCCAAAACAACGAGTAAAAATACTACATTTCCCAGCATCCTCGGGGCTGCCAAAGACTCCCCCAGCCTCTACATTCTGACAACATGATTGGCTGCCAATAAGGGCGGATTTGCATAACTGCTGTACTGGCCAGCCAACATGAACATTCCGACCCATAACAAACTGTCAGCCAGAGCCTCCTCCAACACTTTCAAATCAGAAGACCACGATGGAGATCAACACCACTCAATGGGAGCTCTTCTTCCTTTCCCAAAAGATCTCCAGTGGCTTGGAATTCCACATTAATAAGAGGACCATCCAGCAACAATGGGGTTTGCCAAGGAGGGTGCTCCAGCCCCTCTATATGCTGGCTCCAAGGGATGGAGGTCATCACCAAGTACCTTCTGATGCCCAGCGCTGCAAGAGCTCCCTCAGATGGCCTGTCCATGAGGAAAGCCTCACCGGACATCGACCAATGGGTGCAAAAGACACAGAGCAGGACATCTTGAAAAAGAGAGGAGCAGAAAGTAAGCTAGACATGAAGATCTTGAGAAAGGTGGCTCAAAAGGATACGGAAAGGATTTTTAACAGTCCCCCAACAGACACTGGACGCACCTGTGAAGACAGAGATCCCCTGACAGGACAAGCCCTCCCCAAGCTGATGCGTCCTGACCATGGCACAAGTCAAACCCCAAGGACTGCAGGCAAAGAGCTGAGGCACAAACATAACACACCCAATTCACTAACAACAATTCCAACCCTTGCATACTCAGACTTTCTCGCATCTCCTAAATAGGGCACAGCAACGCGTGCCGGGTACAGCTAGTATAATATATTTGAAGACGGAATTCAACTAAAGGTGGGTCTATACGTCCATACGATGAGAAAAGGATTCCCCGGAAGAATGACTCTGGGACACTTCAGACCTGGCAAAAGGCACGCTCAGGACTCTGGGAAGGAAGAGAAGAC